>CM067365.1:6934932-7067432 GCA_034401795.1 Chaetoderma sp. LZ-2023a
GTGTAGTTGCTACTATCCAGGGATCACATATCCTTCATGATTTGTTCATCAAGCTGGCAGCCATGATGACGAACTACGCCTGAAGAGACTCATATTGGCAAACACAAAACTAAATGTTCGCATCAGATTAACGCTTTCCGCACAGTTTAAAGCCTCAATATGATCCCGCAATGGGATAGTTTATCACCAGTGCGACCTTGCTGCAGCTCTGTCATCTGTTCAAGAACACTCCACAAGATCAACCCCTCCAATATCAATGACAGGTATGCCGCTAGAGATGGTGCTAGAATTTGCACTCATACGTGCCAGCAGGTATCAGGCACACAAAGGGCGCCACAGCATCAACTTGCTAAGGCTCAGTTTCCACTAGAGGCGGTTTTAATAGCCATAGCGTCAGCGTCATTAATCGTTCTCGCATTAAGCGAACCAACTTGTCACGCAATCGCCGCGTTTACGCATATCGCTATTATATGTATCTGAAGCTAAAGGTCAAAAACTGAATTTCCCGCTAAAAAGCTCCTCCGGTTTTAGGCTTGGTTACGTTTCTTACCAGATATCTCAATTTTGGAATATTATGGTTTGTCATTTTAAATCGTGCGCTACAAAAGCACCATAGGGGACTTTTAATCGTCGCGACATGTAGGTTAAAAATGCTACACGAAAACGCCTGCTAGTGCACATTAGCCAATTGAAAAGCATATATATATCTTTTGCATGCGACTCTGTGACACGAATCCGTCGCCACCACCACCACTAGAGCCGCCGCGGCCGCCGCCGCCGCCGCCGCCGCCACCACCACCACCACCACCATCATCAGCATCATCCAGTACACACGATAAATAACATTAGCACATAAATACATCGTAGCATATTATTACGAGGAGAATGCTCCTTTATATAAACTTCGCAAGAACAGTCACATAAATACGTATGCAATATAGTGATCCAGTGTTAGCTATGCCCCGCCCATTTCTAGCTAAGCTCCACCCACGCAGTGCATGTGTTGGGATCGACCGATCCCTGCACTCCCTGAATTTCGATTAATAGAAAAATATAAGGTACACTTTCGAATATTTTGAAACTAATTTAACTGGGTACTCTTGCTGCGATGAGAATGTTCAACAGAATATTTATTAAATAGTAAAGACATGCAATTCGTATAACTTGTCGAACTGTTAAGCGTTTACAACGAACTATATCGCGTCAGTCGTGACGTAATTGATTATGACGTCAGCATACACGTGACGTAGCTGATTATGACGTCATATGGTTGACTGAGAAACTGGATGCATCAATTACCACGATCGTGTGATCCTGCAACGTAGCTAAAATGGTTGTTACTAAACCACATGGTCAGATGAATCACTAGCTGCTCGGTTATGTCATGATTACTGTCTTCCCGCCTGATCGAATATCGTATTTACTTTAGTTATTCCCATCTCTTTCAGTTCTTCCCATGGCTAGTGATTTTAAACTAGGTTATATCTGATGACAAATAAATGGCACTTCAAATATTGGAAGTTTACACACGTTGATTGTTTAACCCTGTAATGACTAAAGAAGCTCAAGAAAATCTAAATATTTGCTAATCGAATGGCCATCTGCAGGCCAAGATAAAACTATTTTTGAGAATGTACCACTAAAATGACGATTATCCAGTGGTAAAACTTTGAAAAATAACGTTCTTTTGGTCTGCGAATTGACATTTCCTAAGACCATTGCAGAGGTCGGCTTTGCCCGGCCTCGTCATGAAAGGGTATATATTATAAGACTATACTCCAGTAAATATATTGGCTGAACACTAAACCAAAAATGAACTTTCGATCAAATCGTTTATAAAATATTTAACATTGTTCATATTTCGATGCATGAAGCAAGGATTTTTAAATTCAGAATGTAATCGATTACGTCCTTGAGATTGGAAAACCAAGCTTGAAGAAATGCTAATATACCTTAGATCAACACGCTGGAAGTATTCATCAGGTTTTCAGGCATAAAGAACAGGCAGTTATTAGAAAGTTCGAGCTTCAAAATATGAAGAAGGATATTCCCCGTGTCAATACGTATTTCCAGCCGTCATGCGCCTCGGGCATTCACTGATTGTGTATTATAATAATAGCGCTCGATGACAATATCAATATGGTTGTCATTAGGCGGGATACGGGTGGTCAAATTTGAGTCACAATGTATTTCCTATCTAAATAACGTCGTCGTGTTCGTTGTCGTCGTTTTCGTCGTCGTCGTCGTCGTCGTCGTCGTCGTCGTCGTCGTCAATAGTGGTATGCGCTTCAAGCTAAGTCTCCTCCCCTCATTACTAGCTAAGCTCCGCCCATGTTTTGCGCGTGTTGCGTTGGATTTAATACTTCGAATGCTGAATTCCCAGAATCCCAATATCAAGGTAACTATACAGGCAACCTTTTGAATATTTTCAAACTAAATTAACTGGGTGCTGTTGCTGCATATGACAGTAACAGCACCCAGTCAAAGTAGTTTCAAAATATTAAGCAGACTATGTATTAAATAACAGAAACATGCAATTCGTGCAATTGACGGACTGTAAAATGTTCATGAGGAGCTAGATACGTCATTCAATATGCATTTTTATTGTGACGTAATTGATTATGACGTCATATTATTGTGTTACTGATCTGATAAATCCACCCATCTAGACTACAGCATATCCTAAGGGATATCGCTTTAAATAATCCAATAATGGCTGGATGTGTCAGCAACAATCTTGTCTGTATTTCACCCATGATGTGATATGAATCAAACACGCTTGATTTAACGGGACAATTGCCAATTTGATGGTAATACGGTACCTCTGGAGACTCACTCATATCGATGGTCATTTGGTGCAATGCGTTGGTTTAATGCGATGAAGAATGCTGATAACATAGCGATAATTAGGACATATGTATAGTACGCATTACGGCTGTTCTTCTGCCTTCCAGCGCCAAGGTCTCAAAAGGTATGCTTTGAATTAACCGTGCTTATATCCTGATAGCGCAGGTTACTGAGACGATAGTGGGCCAATACGGCCCCAATAACATGCATTGTCAGGGTAGTGTCTAGTAACATCCGTGTCTCCAGCCGTCAAGATACCACATTTATAGCAAGGTAATTATATTGAATACATTATGTGGACATTACTTACTCAAGTATGGCATTGTAATGTACTCTTGTATCTTGTATATATATATAAGGGGAGAATGGTCGTCGCCATCGTTGTCGTCGTTGTTTCCGGCGGGAGCGGCGGCAGCAGCGCCGATGGTAGCAGCGGCGGCAGCGGTGGTGGCGGCGGAGGCGGCGGACCGTCCTTGTTTTCGTCGTCGTCGTCGTCATCATCATCAGCAGCAGCAGCAGCAGCATCATCATCAGCATCATCATCATCATCAACTGTCGCTGATATTATCTGTTTTATAAATCGCCACAAATCACCATCACTCAACATCTAAATCCATGACTGCAACATCGTAGTCTCACTCACCATTGATTGCTCAATGTCGACTAGCGTCCCTACCGCGCTAAGCATCTTAGCCTAAGCAATGTGGATTGATTCATGTAATTTTGTGGCTCTCCTGGTGATTTGTTATCGGTTTAGATCTACGAATCGAGACACCACGAATCTGTATAATAGTCATGGTCAGTCACAGAAACATTTTCCAATATAAGTAGACGAATGTATTTTTATTCCGCACCTGTAAGGGGAAGAGGGTACCGCATGCATGCGTACGCGCGTGTGCGTGCGTTCGTGTGTCCGTATGTGCCCGGGACTGTATCTCAAAACCTACTTTTCCGACTTGGCTCAAATTCTAACACGGCGAAGAAACGTGCCGTTTAAGATGATTCCTAAACGTTGGTGTTGGTCTGGATTAAAGAAATTGGGTCGGATGAAAATTGGGATCTCTGGATATTTTGAAAACTGCTGGTCCAATCAGGCTCAGATTGTAATACAAAGAGGAGTGTGATCATACACCAAGATTCCACAACTGTGAAAAAATCCAGACAATTCGAAAATTCCTGAAAATCCGAAAACTCTACGATGTGGCAAAAACGGAAGGCCTAGAGTAGGCAACCTGTGCTTGCTCTTGTCACAGTGTTATTCATTTGACTGAATGATATTTACATTATACACTATACATAGAGAGCAACGCTCACATGAATATAATACATGAATTAACTATGTCGTGTGTTGTTAACGCTGAAACACTCACAGAGCAGAAATTAAAAAAGAGTATTATGTAAGGATTATTCTACTGCATATTTTGAAATTAATTTGACTGGGGGATGTTGCTGCCTATTTTCAACATTGTTAATAAGCTTTATATAGAGTTGTCTTCAAATCGAGGCACTTGTGGGATATGGTTGTCATTAGGCGGGATACGGGTGGTCAAATTTGAGTCACAATGTATTTCCTATCTAAATAACGTCGTCGTCTTCGTTGTCGTCGTTTTCGTCGTCGTCGTCGTCGTCGTCGTCCAGACAATGGGATGAAGGGCTGTAGAACGGTGTCATGTATTAAAGGAGCATATTCCCACCAAAATTCAGAAAATTAAATTGTTAAAATTGTGTACGTTTAGAGGCTTACACAGTGTTCCTAAATATAATGAAACGAAATAAATCTTATCAAATGATGCTTTCATTCCGTATAAATTAATAGACTATTTTTATTTGTGAAGTTGAATTAGGGACTCGTATCTCTAATTCAATTTCATAACTTTTAAAAGTATATTAATTTATACGTAATGAATATTGTGAAACTCATTTGTCTGGGTGCTGTTGCTGCCTATGGCAGCAACCACACCCAGTCAAATTAGTTTCAAAAGATTCAACAGTATGTTTATTAAATGGTTAACGACATACAATTCGTACAACAAAACTTATTCCGTCATCAATCAAGCGTTCGTGACGAGCTTAACTGCGTCTTTCATGACGTAATGGATTATAACGTCATCTACACCTCACGTAGTCGAGTATTAGGTCATAATTCTAACTGATGGATGCGCTGGGAACCTCCATAAAGCGTTCGTAACAAAGTTATCTACGCCATTATGACGTAATTGATTATGACGTCATCCAACACTTCGCGTAGTTGCTTATGACGTTGTATTATTGATGGATAAACTGGAAAGGACCATTGATAGAGCAGATCTGTCATAATCAACTAGCTCATATGTATGCTGGCGTCACAATCAAAATGTCTGTTGTATGTCGTATCTAGATCTACCATACGCATTGAATATTCCGTTGAGTGCGCGAATTGTATGTCTTTACTATATAATAAACATTCTGTTTGAAACCAATGCGACTGGACGCTGTTCAGACAACTTACTTTCAAAATATTGATCAGGTTACCTGAATAGGTACCTTTAATTCGGAATTCTGTGAATTTAGGATTCGAAGTATATGAGCCCAAGCCCAACACGCGCAACACATTGGCGGTGCCTAGCTAGAAATGGGCGGAGATTCTTTTTTCTTCATTCCATCCACGCTATGAAATAACGTATTGAGGTACATATACCTCTAAGTATCATTTATTGCAGCTTACCCGCAAAGTATGTCAGAAAGTATAGCTAACAGAACAGTTTGCAGATTTCAGAATTCAATACGTATCCAATTGCACCCTCTGTAATAAATTTGATTGAGAATTGTTGCTGCATATGGATAGATGGGGATGTCGGTGATTAGGACAGTTTTTCTCTCATGATACTTCGCTAAAGGATGTCGCTTACATAGCCACACACATGCATACCAAGATCGTTATATGCATTCGCTCTCAAATTAATTTCTCTTAGTTCTTTGGCATCCGGTCTAGTTCGGCTAGTATCATTCTGAACCACTCTTGCACAAGCCACGGTGCCGTATATGGAACAGGTCGGCAATTTGGGCTTTTGGTATAGTTATACGGGGTAGGTTAGTGTGTTCTCATCTTTCAGACTTTTGAAATTTAGCTTAATTAAAGATGCATATTCACAGCAGAATGGTTCAAAATAAAATTGTTAAAATTATATTCTTTTAGAGGCTTAAATTGTGTGCCATGATGCAACGAAGCGAAATAAATGTTAGCATATAATGATTTCATTACATATAAATTAATAGTATTTTAAGTGGTCAAATTGAATTAGAGGCACGAGTCCCTAATTCAAATTTACAACTAAACCTACGAAATTTATGTATATGGAATGAAACCATCATATGTTAAAATTTAGTACGTTTCATTACATTGAGGTTCACAATTTAAGTCTCTAAAAGTATAAAATTTCAGCAATTTTATTTTCAAGCGTTTTGGTGTGACTATGCACCTTTAAATAAAAAAAAGGCCTATTGCATATTTTAAAACGTGTTTTAATTTTCTCGTCGTTGATGTTTGTCGTGTAATATTTTGGCAAGTATTTTTCTCTATCTTTTGTTTATTTGCGAGAGTAGAATAAAAAATGGAGTCATCAATAACATAGCTAAAAATGGTGTACAAGAAGTCGTGGCATTACGCTAATTTAGCATTGAGAGGGAACCGAACCCACAACCGGTGAAAGCGTCAAGCACCATGGGCCACACACCCTTCCACCATACCTTGCGGCGTCGGTGTGATGGAAGAGTTTGAGGGTTATGATGCTTGGCGCTTTCGCCGTTTATGGGTTCGCTTCCATCTCATAGCTAGAAACGGATGTATTCCCTTTATTGAGCTTCAAGTTCAGCGCTAGCTAGAGTCAATACTGAAGACAGATTTATTCAGTCAGCGACGGCGTGTAACTCCATACCTCGTTATCTCTCTTTGTAATCATTGTGGAACAAATCCATCTTATTAATGGATGTGCTAACACACTGGTTGTAAATTGTGTACAATAGCGCATAACCAGTGTGAACGATACAGATTACATATAAGTCAGAATCCAGCAGAATCCATCAGACCATTTCACATTTCAGTAGATGTTTTGTTCGTGGTAGTATCGTGTAGAATGTCATGCAATATATTGTCTGCGCATGACTGGTTTTGGGAAGATGATTCCTCAAGATTAACCATTGTTCCTCAGAGGAAAACAATGTAAAATATAAATCAGCCATGAAAAGGGATTTGCCTGTCCGCTGCATAATACATGTATGGTGCATGAAAGCCTTCCTTATATGCCATACACCTATCAGAAAGTATGGCTGAATGTCCTTTGTTAAGTTGATAGCGCAATTTACCATTCAGCGAATGCCAACTGACTCTCACTCTGACATAGCTATTGCTGCTGCTGCTGCTGTTGTCGTCGTCGTCGTCGTCGTCGTCGTCGTCGTCGTCGTCGTCGTCGTCGTCGTCGTCGTCGTCGTCGTTGTCGTCGTCGTTAACGACTGCGGCGGGGACGACGACGACGACGACCACCACAACGACGGCGATGATGATGTTGCTGGTGATGATGATGATGATGATGATGATGCTGATGATGATGATGATGATGATGATTCATACGTTGTCCACGTATCACCGTCAGAGGTAAGGTATTCATTCACATCTACATCTCATCTACTTCTCAATAACAGACATTTCTCATTGGGGTATTGATTACTGGGAGACACAATAATCATTCATGATTGGTTATATCAATTTTGCCGAAGCCGTCTCCTCTTGACTCTCACATCAATGCATCCAGGTCAGAGGAAAATTGACCAAGATTGATTCCTAACTTCAGCTGGATGTAATGTAAATTATTTATTTTCACCGTGCGCGCGTGACTTTAGAGAGGAGGAACTGCAATAGGGCAGACTATTATTTGTGTTTGTCAATATTTACAATAGGAACCGCCAATTCCACACTTGATCTGATATTAAGTCATCTAAAATTCTTTTACCATTTAATGCTATCGTGATATTTTTTACTATTATCCCGAAGGTGCAAGATGCCTAAATGGGATACAGTCAAGTAATCTACAGCGGCACATTATTAAAAGGAAATTTTCATAACTTTACAAGATAAAGAAACAACTGCCCGATGTTAAATTTCCATTTGTCAATAAGATGCTTGGAAATTACCAATTCCTTTCTAGCCAGGTGGCCATTTCGATTTCGATATTTATATTCAGCCCTAACTAGAATCAATAGTGAATCAAATGTGTTTAAGCAACAACAGGACTATCTCCATAACAATTTAATCTTTTACGCCTTGAATGGCTAAATTCGGCCGATAAAATTAAATTAATTGCTTATCGAATGCCCATGTGCAGACCAAGAGAGAGGGAGAGAGAGAGAGAGAGAGTAAGAGAGAGCGAGAGAGAGAGAGCGCGCAAGAGAGAGAGAGAGGGAGAGAGAGAGAGATAGAGAGATGGGTTGGGGGAGAGAGAGTTATTTCGTTAAACCGTTCCACTGGAATGACTGAATCGGATATCGAGCCAATAATACCAGTGGTAAATTTTCCAAAAAATAGTCTTCCCTTCTGCAAAGTAGTTGGCAGAAGATTCCGCCAGCAGACGAAATCCAAATGGGCAAGCTGACTCTCAAGCAAGGCATGCAGTATTGAAGAAGCAGACAGTCATATAAGCTACATTTGTGTGTCATATCACCAGAAGAAACCCTGAAAAGAGTACGCTGCGGCTAACACCTCCTATTTTGTCAGAAGCTGGTGAGAGTGTACTAGTGCTGTGTGTTGCACTCCTGGGAACCTTTACAATGGACCTTTCCAGAGTAATGACGTCATATGTCGTCATAATTAGCTAATGGCGTGTATGATGACGTCATAATCACTACATCATAAATGCTTATATATATATATGGCCCGTCTGTAACTCTTAATCATCCGACTCGTTGTACAAATTGTACGTCTCTAGTATTTAATAAACATGCTATTTTGCTAATTGATAGTCTGTGTGTTCAGTGATCGATCGATCCCAACACGAGTGAGATGGGTAGCTAGAGAGGGGCGGGCATGGCTAAAATTGGAAAAGGTTCATTCTACTTTGCGATAAAAAACCCAGATAATAAGACACCGACACAGATTACGTGATGTTCCTGTAGGCAAGAAGATCCTGGGAGAAAATATCATTGTCCTATCGCAGTCTTGCCCTTCCACTAACGCTCTCGTATCGAGCCTCGAACAGCGAAGCGATGTGGGTGGGCGTACGTTAGTACGATGCCAAGAGATGAGAGCTTACATAGGGAAATGTCTTAATTGTAGTTCCCAAAGTGCTATAACTGGAAGACTGGGGCTGAATCAAGTCAAACAATTGGAGGCAGGTGTAGATGGCCACATCCTCAGACGATCTAATCAACACAGCAAAATTGTGAATATGTAAGACAAACAATCGCAATGTCGGGTAATTTTGCAAGCTTCCCGGAGAAACCACAAATACATTTTAGTAGCTTTGCATATCCTTGTGTTGCACTGTCAACTGTACGGTCGCCATCTAAGATAAAACAGGGTATATACGATATGGAAAGTGTTTATATTGAGAGGGTTTACACCCGCGAGCGACGCTTTAAACGAGCTTTGCAATAGCATATTAGAGGTTCAACCCGACCATTCCACATCCATGACTTGACGGGTATACCTTGTATAAAAATAAATGAGTCATTGCATAGACACTCTATCAACATATGAAAGCCAGCATGTGGATTGTTAATGTCTTGTATGCAAATATGCATGAATATGTTATGGCGTTTACTGCCTGTTATCTTGGGTCCTTTTCTTGTTTATATGTTATTGCTATAGCGACAGAAGGAAGGCATCTGTCAGTCCACATGCTACACAACTTAAACACATCAACGTATCCTGGGCTATTATTAGAATGAAAATGGTCACGGATGTCGCCTGTATAGTAAAATACTCGATCAAGTAACTCGCATGAATATAGTAGGTCTTCATTGTAACGTGTAATCATTGTAAATTTTAGTGATGTTGCCGTAGGCTATATTTAACGTCAAGTAAGTGTTACTTCAAAACGCATTCGTATTCGAGTTGCTTAGATTCATCTGTTTGTGACCTTGGCCCTTTAACCATTATGTATAAAGGTATATGATCTAGCTGAACACCAATGATCCATTCATGCTGATTGCTGCGCAAAAGACCTGACTTAACCATTACCACTCTGGTGTCAAACATTTTAAGTTCAAATTAAACTAAAAGATGTACTGGTGTTCATTTTTAAACACATTTTGTGGGCGATAGTGCTATAGTAGACAGCAACATCTTCCAGCAAAATTGTTGAAAAATGTTCACCAGTTTCTTTGATATTGGCACAGTAAAAGATAGAATATTGACATCAAAGTGCATATGGTTAGGCAGTTCACTCAAATCATTTGTAGAATATTCACAGTATACAAGATTTCGCTTCCATGATTCACGCTTGCGTTGATTTCAGACTACACGAGGGTAACCGCGTGAAATTGATGGAACCAATTATTGAATAAATGCCAATACCCATAAGATCAAGATCCTGGAAGCATTCATCAGATTAGAAACTTGGTTATTAAAATATGAAGAAAACACTTCAATTGCGACTAACAATGCACTGCCATGCTATCCCCAGGAATCCAATGTTTGCTTATGGCGATCATTACTCGGCGTATCAATATAAATCTGGTTGTTCATCATAATAGGTGTTGCGATGGGTTGAGGAGTGTCAATCTTGACATTTTGATCCATTTCTCTAGGCTACGAAATGGTAAGTGTAATGGCGCTATTTGGATTTCCATAAATGTTATATGTATGTTAAGCATACCATGATATTAATCAGTCCCGATTCATCCAACGAACAGATTGACAACCTGTCGATAATACTGCACCTATCGATAGCTACCCATAGCGATATTGCATTGGCTTAAACATACGCCTCAACAAAATACTGTTGATAAGAAGTTGAACATATTCACGTATGGCATAATGTATACATTCTGGCGTCATTGTTCCACGTTGTGTCACAGATGTTCGAGTTGAATGCCTCCTCTGCCACAGACATCGTGTGTTATGGCCCCTTGCCATCCAGGGTGCGTATACTTTGTATCAGCATTTGTGGGAGTACATAACGATGCCGTGCTTGGACAACTAATTTACAAATCATCATCATCATCATCATCATCATCATCATCATCATCATCATCACCTACCCAAAATACAAATACATTGCTTCATCACAGCAATGTCGCTCAATACAGGCATTCACTATATATATATAGCTATATCCCACCCATTTCTACATAAGATCCGCCTACGATTTGCGCGTGCTGTGATTGATGCACATATTTTAAAGCTTGAATTCTTAGGGTCCAATATTGAAGGTAACTATGTACGTTGTCGTCAAAGTCAAAAGGCGCAATGAATGACGTATCTAGTTTGTCGTGAACATATAAATGTTCGTCATGTGTACGAATTGTATGTAGTTGATGGACTCACTATTTAATAAAAATTACGTTGAACATTTTTAACTAATTTAACTGCGCGCTTTTGCTGACATAGGCACCACCAGCACCCAGTGAAATTAGTTTCAACATATTCAACAGCTTAGCTGTATACCTTAACATGATATTGGGATTCTGGGAATTCAAGTCTTTGCCGACCCAAGCAAAATCTTGACGGAGCATAGCTAGAAATGGGCGGCACATAGCTAGAAATGGCTCCCTCTATTACGATGTATGCATTCATTCCGTGGAAGTTTAAACCAAATATGCTAAATGCAAAAATAAGTTTTAATCCTGGAAACTATTATCTTGGCTATTTTGAAGCCAATTTGACTTGAAGCTGTTGCCGCGATGGTACCAATAGATTCCTGTCAAATATGCTCCATGATATTCATGCAGGAGGGAGGGAGGGAGGGAGAGTGGGGAGCGTGGTATGGTGGGAAGGAGGGATGGGTAGACGGAGGGATGGAGGCGTGAGTTAGAGACAGGGGAGGGAGGGATGGAAGGAGGGAGAAAGGCATGTAGGGGGGGGAGGAGGGAGAGAGAGAGAGGGGGAGAGGGAGGGAGGGATAGAGGGAAGGATGGAGGGAGGGAGGGAGGGGGAGGGAGGGAGGAGAGAGAGAGGAGGGGAGGGAGGGTGGGAGGGAGGGAGGGAATTAGAGAGGTAGAGTGGGGGCGTGGGGTGGTGGGAAGGAGGGATGGGGAGACGGAGGGATGGAGGCGTGAGTAAGAGACAGGGGAGGGAGGGATGGAAGGGGGAGGCAGGTAGGAGGGAGGAGAGAGAGAGAGAGAGAGAGAGAGAGAGATGGAAGATGAAGGATGGACGGAGGGAGGGAGGGAAGGGAGAGAGAGGGAGAGAGCGAGGGAGGGAGGTAGGTAGGGTGGAAAGAGAAGGAGGAGAGAACGAGCGAGGGGTGATGGAGTGAGAGAGTGAGGGAAAACGGAAGAGAGGGAGGGATTGCGAGAGGGTGGGGTCGAGGAATTCAGGAACAGCGTTAGATAGAGGAGAGTGAGGAGGGAGGGAGAGAGAACGGGAGAGAGAAGAGGAGGGGGCGAGAAGGGGAGGAGGGAGAGAGAAAAGAGAAGAGGGGGAGAGAGCGAGAAAAGGGAGAGCTGAAGGATTGAGAGAGAGAGGGTGGCCCGGAGGGATGGAGAGAGGCAGGAGGTATGCAGGAACGGCGTAAGGGAGGTAGGGAGAGGTGGCGAGAGAGAGGGGAGGGAAGACAGAAAGAGAGAGAGAGAGAGAGAGAGAGAGAGAGAGAGAGAGAGAGAGGAAGATAGAAAAGAGAAAAGATAGTTAGAGCGCAGGTGAGAGGGGGTGGGTAGGAGGAGGGGGTGGGGGTGGGGTGGAAGGATGGAGAGAGGGGTTAGATGTAGGGATGGAGAGCGAGTTAGAGACGGGAGGGAGGGGGAAGGATGGGGAAATGGAGGGAGGAGGAAGAGAGAGAGAGAGAGAGAGAGAGAGAGAGAGAGAGAGAGAGAGAGAGAGAGAGAGAGAGAGAGAGCGAGCTAGATAGAGAAAAGAAAAACGAGAGACAGAGCGAGAAAAAGAGAGACGATGCGAGATTGAGGGATGGTGGGAGAGAAGACGTTGGTGAGGTGGGGGGGGGGGGGTGTCAGGAGGGAAAGAAGAGACCATTCATGGACATTATGATTGAGACATGATTTGTAGCGGCACTGCCTGATAGTGTGCATTACACATGCCGCGTGTCTTCAAATATTCATCAGTGACGTCCGTTTCTTACACTATCTCTTGGTAAACAGCTTTGGGTTATGAATAAATTATTCCTCTTCCTGTGTCATAAATATCTTAGTCAGCATCCATTCAGCCCTCAACTCAGATCAATTAAATTAAATAATTTTGTTTATTGCTTATTTTAGAGTAATACTTACCAAGTGCATACATGCGTGGCTCATTAAATGCAGCACCTATGATGTGACTGACCCCTTACACATACGACTTATACATGCCATTATCTTATATAAGATTGTACAACTCACATAATTCCAATTTGAACCATTGATATTATGTCTAAATCCCACCTCAATGCCATACTGGTGCATTGCCTCGGTTGACAAAATCGCCGCACATGCTTGGAATTCCAATCCAAAGAGCCGGGTTCGATCCCGTGTTCAGGCATGTGATCAAGGTGTAAAATGCAAATGAGGGATACGTAAAGCCGTCGGCGGCCATCTCCTGTTGTGACTGTGCCATGGGGGTATAAAAGAACTCACACTGGGAGTTAGGCTCTGTATCGGGAGGTCAGTTGGGAATACTATCTGACTGTGTAAATAGTAGATGTCGGAGGTCAGCCCTGCCGTTAGTATATCCAAGATGCCATAACTGAAACCTGTATCTAAAAAAAACAAAGGGCGATGGTACGGAATAATGTGAGCAGACTGGAATTCACTCTAACCAACCTACGCCACAGCTGTCAGCGACTCTGTTGGTGGTTCCATGGTTTACTATCTAGACTGTCTATAAATACGTTGAAATAATTGTAAGAAACACCGCAGTGGGTGCGGATATGTGACCAAGAAATCCCCATGAGCAGTGATGCTGCCAGTCTAGGCGCAGCGCCCATATAAGGAGGAAATTACGAAATACAATACAATGCAATACATACCGCCAACACACCGTGATCCGGAAATGGACTTTTCACAGGACCACTGCGGGGTTCATGTTTGTCCCGGCAGAGTGTCAATGTGTTGATCATAATATATTTGGTCACTATGAGCGCCAAAGAAATTCAGCAACTCAGGAAGTGATTTAAGTCCATGCAAGAGGCCGTTTCTGGAGCATCTGTCTTGAGGAACCACTGTATTATTCGGCTCCCAGAAGCCATATGATCACACGAGCAAGTGCATAATCAGCATACTCAAATGTACTCGATCTAACTGTTAAATATCAAAATTACACCTTGCATTCAACTCACCTATGGTACCAACCGATCCAACATAATTGAGAAAGCTAAATGTCAGATGCCAAAAGCACGTCTTCGGGTACAACCTAGGTGGTGCAGATTGCTGGCCGATGCTGGGCCGAAACGGTGTCGATACTTCAGTATCGACCCAGTGTCAGCCCGGCATATGCCCAGTCATGCTTGTGTACATTAAACGATTAAGTTTTTCCCAATCAACCACCTTACACCTGCCATAAATAATACTGTTGATATATATATATATATATATATATATATATATATATATATATATATATATATATATATATATATATATATATATATATATATATATATATATATATATATATATATATATATATATATATATATATATATATATATATACTTAGAATGCTACCGAAACAAAATAACACGTACTCTTGCGTGTATGGCCATAGTTCGATTGGAAGGATATTGCTGCATAAGGCCTAACACCCTATACATGTATGCTCAATTGTGTTCAAAGTATTGAACAGACAACTAACCCTCTGAGCATGAAATACCAATTTACCAAAGAAACCGTTCATACCAGTTTGCTGTTTGCTATGTTTGCTATTTTCACATTAATTTGACTGAGAGCTGCTGCTTCTAGTCGCGGGAAGAGCTCTCTGTCAAATTACTTTCGAAATGTTTAACACCTTAGTCGTATGAGTGGCTTTTGTACATGCTCGCACTAATGTAAATAATATGATCAAGCCTTTCCTCAGTTACACACATTGAAACTGTTATAAATAATACTGTTGGAACCTTTTGTCAGAGATATGTTGTCTTCGACTGCATGTTTTGGCGAACCACTGCATCCGAGGACCATGGAGACAGGTGTTTCTGAGGGGTCGACTTAGTACTGTTGTGTAAGCATATACTAGCCTGTTTTAGTTTTGTGCCTCGTGACCATATCTAGGCACACTGTGCTGGAATTGAACCGCAGTGCAACTTCTGTTAAATACATCAATTCCGGTCATAGTGTCTCCTACTCCTCAATGTGTGTAAACGTGTATTTCTAAGCTGCTAATAAGTTACCTATAGGATCTGGAAACGCTCGGCTCCAAACTCACCCCTCATACCTTACATACAGGGCCTACGTGTGTTACCAGAAGTATTATTTAACTACCGCTCACGCACTCTGTTCTATTATGCCACCACCCAACACCCACTTTAGTTCGCAGTATACCAACTCAGAATGCTGAATGTCACCTACAAACTGTTATTATTTGTTTGTTGCAATGTCGCAAAAGGAATCACCGATGTATTCATGAGCAGCTGGTTTGTTAATGTTAGGGTCTAGAATCGCACAACTTCAAACGCACACCCCTCATGGATTATAGTAATGCACAGGTTAGCAATTGCTTCCTTAATCACCGCCCAAAATGCTCCAAGCTGGTACCATCAAACTGACCAAATAGTATAAATTGTTTGCAATGTAAGAAGTTGTACGTTGGGAATTTTTGAACTAATTTGACTGGAATCTGTTGCTGCTTATGGCAGCACCAGGCTTCTGTCAAATTCGTTTCAACATGTCCAACAGCTTACCTGTATTCTTGTCTTGGCATTCTTATTTTAGGTCTAGGCTAGGCCACCACCGAAAACCCACCTTAGTTCACAGTATACCAACTCATATTCCAGATGTCAGCTACAAAGTGCTCTTATTAAATACCCAACCACCCCAAGCTGTATCACACGAACCTTTTAATGTATTGCTTGTCTTTATTTAATCTATCGTCTTTTTGTCTCTATTTCCACTGCCCCTAATTCTTACCACTTTCTTAATGTTACCTTTGGAGCTCTTTGTCAATCATCTCTGGCAGCGTGCATTTTAATGCCGTTCATCACAAGCGCGTCTACTCCCAGGGGAAAGTACGAGATGGCCTTTATATACTTTGACAATAATGTGCGTGGAAGTTGTTGCTATCAATGACAGCAACAGCATTCAGTCAAATTATTGTCAATATAAGTAGTAGGTACCGCGATAACTAATTGGTATAGATTTGATATAAATCTGAATGAAAATTGTTGTGCGAGCGGGATCCTTAGTGAAGCTAGCGTGTACATTTCTGTTTCAATCAATTTCAAACAAATGCACAATTTGTCAACGAAACGAACACGCTGTTTGCTGCTCATTCATCCTTGGCGACAAAGTGTATATCATCGTATTAACAATCGCACTATCTCACGGTCTCGTCCTCCCACTATCCTCTCGTACGGCGAAGTGATGTGAGTGAGAGTATGTTAGTACGATGCTGGGCGAGACCCCTGCAATATGACGATAGCGTGCAGAGCCCTATGTTCACTCTCACTACAAGTAAGATATTGACAACCAGTTGATTGCGTGCGTATGGCTAACAAATCAACACTGCTGTTGGTGGCTCAGGAATCAACGACTTACTCTCAACTTGCTCTTCAAATCTGTAGCGAGTGGTCTGAATTCGTATGATTATTTTAGAATATATAAACAGAAAGCTGCTGCAGCAACATTTTGCATTCAAATTGGTCTAAATGCTGTAGCAAGTAGCAATCGTGTTACATACTAACTATTTTGATAATTTGACTGAATGTTGCTGCTGCCATTGATACTACCAATTGTCACGCAAATTATTGTTTAGGTGTATAAAGCTTTCCCATATGCTCTCCTGGAAATTGGCACACTTGTCTGAACCGTATCGAAATGGTTGGCTGCCTAAGGCCCGATTTATTATGTCGAACTTCTCTTGTGTCGTGCCAGGTAAATCCGCCGTATAAATCAACCAGTCGTCATTAGCGCGGCGGGACAGAAAGTTCGACTTATAAATCGGGCCTAAAGTTGCGATCAGGTCGAGCTACGATGACGCGCGCTGCGCGAAAACTGTTGGCAATTGACTAGAAAATGTGCGCTCATGTCTCTTACGCTTCTATTACTAGCAACTATCGGCAACTACTTGCTCTGCCCGTTTCCAAGTCGTACGTGCACTCATGTCAACTGGAAACGCAGCATGAATTAACAGGGCATGTAATTATTTTGAAATGACCTTTCATAATATTTGCAATATATGATCGTCGTGTATTATCTCCTTAAAAATGTGTATAGGCCTATTGTATCCCATGCATCAAAGAGATCATTAGACATTAGATAATCTGTTCTGCATCCTGCCTCAAACACACGTCTAATATAGAAAAAAGGATAGTTTCATTTTCTATGGTAATTATGCATTTTTCTTTTGTTAAATTTTAGATCGTGTCTTTTGCTAATACGTCGCCTAATAACCCAAGGTGGTTGAGTGTAAGAAAACTATCCTCATAAAGTCTTTCAGAAATACACAGCAATTAAAAATAAAAAAGCGTGTACGAGACGTTCCGAAACGTTCCACAAAAAGTTTATAGATTTTAAAATGTAAATATAGATTTTAGACATCGGTTTATATAGATTTGAAATCTAATCGTGGGCGCCGTACTGAAACACAACAGGGAAGTGAACTGAAAAATAATGATATCAAGAGTTAACCATAGAACATGCCGCTCAACTTTAATCAAGCTACATTTCTTATTGACGGAGGAGTAGCGATTTTACAATTTACCTGTGTGGCGCCGTACTAATAACAAGCACGGACGTGAATCGAACATCGGGTTCTCTTACGGATGTGGGTACCTATCCTTAGTATTGATGTCTGAAGTTTCAGCGGGATTGGATGAAAACTAAATGAGGAGTAGTAAAAAGAACAAGAGCATGACCATCATTTAGCGATCCGGATCTAAAAGTTATCTACTAAAATAGTTTGATTTTCCAACACCACCTCACCTCCAAAAGGAATGCAAATCCCACCCTATGATCATATCCCACCACTCCTATACATAGTATGCAACACTTACACCCACCAATAACAGCTCTTTCGGCAGCAACGGCCAGTGCATATACACTTAGCAACATCGTAAATTTGATTATTTACTTTCATTTCGCAACCCGTCTTAGAATCATCTCAAGATAGAGCCATGGCTCAAATATACTCCGGTGTGCATGGCCAATAAAACCAACTGAATGAATGAACCAGGTTTCTGTGGCTGAGTAGCTTGGCTGAGTAGCTCGCATCGTAATTCACCTATGGCGGTGAGACTGGACTGAACTGAGTAAACAGAACTCAATAACGGGTTCAAACCTCCATTTTGGCATGTGAATAAGTGTAATCTAAAACTGTAGCGCCTCTGTCATTCAGAGGGGCGTTAAACCAGCCAGTATGAGATGTGAATCCCATAAACCCCCAAACTCCACCCCTGGAATGTATTACTGCACAAGCAGCAATTACAAACCAGACACCTAACCATCAAGATATTTTGCTACTTTACCAACCAGACCTCCTTAAATAAACCACCAAACACACGTACGATTTTGCACCTGAATGCCCCATCATGAGTGAACCCGCTGTGATGATTCTCTATTGCACAGCCTATGTTATAATTACACATGTGAAAATGGTGTAACACATATTTGTAGGCTACTTGCCAGGTTTATCTGAATTTGCGTGCGTGCGTGCGTGCGAACGTGAGTGAGTGAGTGAGTGAGTGAGTGCGTGCGTGCATGCGTGTGTGTACTTGCACAGAAAAATTTGGATAAACCTAGTATGTGCAAATTGTGTGACACCTATTCATACTTGCTAGGCTTTTCTGAATCTTTCTGTGTACATCATTGCGCAGACAAATTTGGAAAAACCTAGTAACTCCAATTAAATAGCCCTTACATGTGACTATTAAAACACACACTTTAGTATGAGATACAATACCCAAAGAATGCCAGTAGCCCATCATAGGAATAACTCTGCCATGAAAAGTTTCTTTATTCTAAGCACTATCAGAAAAAGTAGATTTTCTCAAAACTTACATTGATGGACTTACTAGGTTTTTGCGAAACAGGACAGAACAGTATCAAGTGCTACAATTTCGTATCACGTGGTACGAATTCTACTCGAGTACTCCTGTTTCAAGCGAGAGTAAAGGTGTGCGCAAGCGTAGATAGGTAATGCACCTACGTGATACTTCGTGTCGGAACATATCCGAAATCACCCTCTGACATTTGAGCGCGAAAGGTTATTATTTTAGTCATGGCCCAGGGCTGGGGTAAAAATCGGCATTCGTAAGTTTCAGAATTGGTACGTGAGGTATGGGGGGGGGGCGCCATTAGAACTTCACTCCAAATTCTGTGTTAATCAAAATGTGACGCACAAGCTTAATTCTTAATTGAATGTGGCCATGTAATTTTCAAAATTGTGTAACTTAAGAATGAAAAAGCTGGTGCAGCCACGATCCATTACTTAAGAACGAATTTTATCGTGGATTATAAGCTTAAGAACAGGTCATAGGTCACCAGTAACATGGCGCATCAATTTGCATTTTTAATCTCAAGACAAGATGGTACGCCTGAGTTACCAAAAACTACAATTCATTGCTTAAGAACAAACAGCGCCAATGTCGAAATTCACACGACTGACTGATAAATTAACTTTTATTTATACATTTGAGTTGCAAAACGTATAATAATTCCCTAGAAGTTGTGACATGCATATCAAGATGAGAATAAAAACATCTCCGTACTTCACTTGAAGATTGCTAATCATAAGTTCAGTGTTATATGGCCTACACGGAATCACCATTTTTAGAATCACTATCGTTAGTATCAGATAAACGTCTGACAGCAAACTAAAGACATATCTAAATGACAATTAAACCTATCTTTGAAATTTACATGGTGTTTGCAAATGTAAATTCAGACATTCAGTGTCGCATGGTCTACTCGGAATCATTATCATTATTATGAAATACACGTCCATTATCAGATTACAGACTTCAAATCACACACATATCAAGATGACAATAAAAAGCATCACTGTACCATACGTGGAGTTTGTTACAGTGTGTCCATTGTCAAATGGCCCACGCGGAATCATTGTCTTCAGAATCACTATTCTTATTCTCAGATAATTGCCCAATATCAAGTTACAGGCATCAAACGCGCATGTTAAGATGACAATAAAATGTATCCTTGTACGTCACGCGAAGATGGCTCTAGTACGTACATTGTGATAATAGATGTGAAGTTGTGTGCTAAACGGACTGGTTCATCTGATATTGCTGATGAGTAAACTAAAACTTCCGGGTTCTTTCTAGGGGAGAGTGTATTTCCAGCCTGCCACTTTTGTATTATACATTTTATCAGCTGTGGAGCAACCATTCTCTTCAAAATGTTCACAGTAATTCCAATACTGTGCGCAGACTGAGGAGAGTAATTCAGGGCTCCAATCAGTTATGAAGCACTCGTCTACGAACATATAATTACAATGCTGTTAACAGTCTTTCTCTCCATATAGCCACCCTCTAACTCTAACACTCCTTCTACGAACATATAGTTGCAATGCTGTTAACAGTCTTTCTCTCCATATAGCCACCCTCTAACTCTAACACGCCTTCTACGAACATATAGTTACAATGATGTTAACAGTCTTTCTCTCCATATAGCCACCCTCTAACTCTAACACGCCTTCTACGAACATATAGTTGCAATGATGTTAACAGTCTTTCTCTCCATATAGCCACCCTCTAACTATAACACTCCTTCTACGAACATATAGTTACAATGCTGTTAACAGTCTTTCTCTCCATATAGCCACCCTCTAACTCTAACACTCTCTCAGCTTTCATATGAAAACAACTTTTACGCGAATAGTGATAGTTAACTTCTTTCGAAATTAAGTCAATCCAAGATATTTTAGCAAGAATGTGGCCATCCTTCGATACATTGGCAATCTTTCTAATTCTATCTTCTGCTGCATTTGTTTCACTTGTCCCCACCCCACCCCCACTCCTCCCCAATTTTCAAAGATTCCTTGATTATGGCAACGGACTTGTGCTAACAACCATCTCCTATCACCACTTAAATCATAATCATATGTACTTTGCATAAATTACAAAAAGACTCATCAAACTGGTGATAATTATCACGCATTTGATCATGACATTATCAGTAATAAATAGTCCCGGGTAATTTTACAAAGTGTTCTCTTACGTAATTTGCATATAAGTATATATAATATTCCAACTTTAACAATTTATTCGAACACGTGCTCGTCTGCTAATTCATAAATGCTATAAAAACTGATGTTTTGTCTATGTATGAAATACTACATGTTATCCCTATTATTAATACGCCTTCTCCTTGTAATATAATGTAAATACAATTATTAAATTACCGTTATTGCAATTAACCATAAAATCACGTGAATATTAATATTTATTTCTCTTTTGCCTGTGGTGCAATGGCATCTAATGAAAGTAGTCCTGGTATTAAGCTAAAGCTTAAGCGACAGAGACTGTGCACTAGCTATGCATTAAATGCCAAACAAGTAAGAAAATTGAAACAAATTCAGACGCGATCTGCGAGTTATATATCCGCGCCGCTGTTTACGAGAGAGAGAGAGAGAGGGAGGGAGGGAGGGAGGGAGGGAGAGAGAGAGAGAGAGAGAGAGAGAGAGAGAGAGAGAGAGAGAGAGAGAGAGAGAGAGGGGAGGGAGGGGGAGGGAGGGAGAGAGAGAGAAAGGGAGAGGGGGGGGGGTGGAGGGGAGGGAGGGAGAGAGAGAGAGAAAGGGAGAGAGAGCGCGAAAGAGGGGGGGGGGGGCTGTTGGGGAGGGGCGGGGGGGGGGGGGGGGTTGTGGGAGATGGTAGGAGGCACCTATCTGCCCCTCTGTTTTGCGGTGACTGAACGTATTTACAAGCTTTCGTTTCCTGGTTATGGGATATGCATAATGGAGGCACTGTTTGCAGAGCTGGCAACTGCCACATAGATACTATTTACACTAACAGAGCCTATCCACAGATGATTTTTCGATACACGGCCTGACACTCAGATCGCGTTCTTTTGCGTCCACCCCACCTCCACCCCACCATCCCACGCCACCCCTCCCCTCCCCGCCCCCATACACACACCACCCCATGACACAGGCACCGTACGGGACGGGACTGACGGCGTCAGACCTCAAACTCACCATTCCGATTCATCCATCCAACATATGATGTCATAATCAACTAAGTCACGTTTATGCTGACGTCATAATCATGACGTCATGAATGTTACCACGTAATCCGTCTTTAACACTTAATAGTCTGACACGTTGTACGAATTGTATGTCTTTGTTATTTAATAAACGTGCTGTTGAATATTCTGAAACTAATTTGACTAGACGCTGTGAGTTGCTACCATAGTTTCAATATATTTTAACAGCTGCTTATCTGTAAAGTTTTCCGGAAATTGATAGTCAACGAGTTCAAAGATCGATCGATCGCAACACGAGCGAGGTGTTGGTGGAGCTTAGATAGAGGTGGGCGGGGCATACAGGTAGCCAAAACTGGAAATGTCAAATGACGGTCACGTCGCGATTCATACCTACATCAAGAAGAGTATAGGTTGAGATTCTTTAATATCGTGACCTCGGTGAATCCTGACAATCGATGCTAAATCATATGGAACAGCCCGTAATTTTGATAGATGAGGAAGACATTATGTCCCCATAAGGAGAAGATAAAGAAGATTTGAAAGCAATTACGACCGCTAAGTTGCGCAGGTCTCCAGGTTGATGAAACGATCGTGACCGTGCATTTCTGACGTATTTGTCTAGAGACACCGCGTTTTCATTGCATAGCTTATATATTGCTATCAATCTGTGATGTAAGGACGTTTTAACGGGTATTGAAGGAATTGCTTCACGCAATAGAATCCGTAATTAACGAAAATAAAGAATCATTAGGAAAAAAAACCAGAAGGATAAATGGTGAGAGCTCTCTGGCTTGACGAAATTACATTCCAATTAACTTCCAATGAGAAAAGATGCATCGGGAAATAAATATCAATACTCGAGGGATGTCTAACTGTGTAAAGAGCATTTTCAGCTAATAGCCGCCTGCGTCTTGCACGTGTTTGAATCGATTTTAGCAATTTGTTCAATTCAATTCAATTTATTTACACCCACAATGTGGCATATAGGAAAAAGCAATGCATACATTTATATGGTCAGTGGGGGCTACATGAAATAACAGTAATTGTAATTATTATTATTATTATTATTATTATTATTATTATTATTATTATTATTATTATTATTATTATTATTATTATAGTGCACCGTTGTCAAATCTGAGAACAATCCAATTGGCCTTTCCAGTTTTAGCTATGACCCGCTCATCTCTATCTATGCTCCATCAACACCTCGCTCGTGCTTGGATCGATCCCTGAACCTCCTGACTATCAATATCTAGAAAACTAGGCTGTTAAATATTTGAAACTAATTTGGCTCCAGGGTGCTGTTGCTGCCCATGTTTATTAAATAGTAACGACATATTATTCGTACAACAACGATTAGTCCGTCATCAATTATGCGTTCGTGGCACACTTATCTACGTCTATCATGACGTCATTGATTATGACATCATCCTACATGTCACGTAGTTGATTATAACGTCATATGATGGGATGGATAAACTGGAAAGGTCCATTAGAACGTAATAGGCGTATGTTATTATGCATATTGTACATACATGTATGTGTTACTATAAGTGTGTTTAGAAAAAAAATGATAAGTGCGATAGGCCGACCATCCTTGGAATGAAGCACTCCGATTCCTCCGGACGAAACCCGAAAGAGCATGGAGGAATTTGGAGGCCTTCACTCCAAGAACATATTACACATTTTTAGGCTTGCAATTTTAGAAGTAATGGGCGTATACACGTTATCCTTCATAATATATCTGAGACCCGCCAATCTATCTGATCCCTTCAATCCAACTGATCGCTATAATCGACCGGATCCCTATAATCTATCTGCTCCCTCCAATCTATCTGGCCCTCCAATGTATCTGCCCCCTCCAATCAATCTGATGTATCTAAACCTCCCAATCTATCTAATCCTCAAATCAATTTGATCCCGCCAATCTGTCTGATCCCTTTAATCTATTTGATACATCACATCAATCTGTTCTCTTCAATATATCAGATCCCTCCAATCTATATGACCCCTCCAATCTATCTGACCGCTTCAAATCTATCTGATACAGCCAATATGTTTGATCCATCCAATCTAGCTGCTTCCTCCAAACCATCTGATCCCTCCAATCTATTTGATCCCTCACAAATATCTGATCACCCCAACCTATTTGATTCCTCACATATAGCTGCTCTCTCCAATCTATCTGATCCCTCCAATCCCTCCGATCCCTTCAATCTATCTGATCCCTCCAATCTATATGACCCCTCCAATCTATCTGACCGCTTCAAATCTATCTGATACAGCCAATATGTTTGATCCATCCAATCTAGCTGCTTCCTCCAAACCATCTGATCCCTCCAATCCATTTGATCCCTCACAAATATCTGATCACTCCAACCTATTTGATTCCTCACATATAGCTGCTCTCTCCAATCTATCTGATCCCTCCAATCCCTCCGATCCCTTCAATCTATCTGATCCCTCCAATCTGTATGATCCCTCCAATCTATCTGATACCTCACATCTCTCTCTGATCCCTCTAATGTATCCGATCCCTCCAATATATATGATCCCTCCAATCCATCTGATTCCATCAATCTAGTTAATCACTCACATATATCTGATCCCTCCAATTTATTTGATCCCTACATTCTCTCCAATCCCTCCAAACCATATGATCCCTCCAATATGTATGATCCCTCCAATCTATGTGATACCTTACATCTACCTGATCCCTCCAATCTATCTGATCCCTCTAATCTATCTGATCTCTCTAATCTGTCTGATCGTTCCAATTTATCTGATTCATCCAATCTGTATGGTCCCTCCAATCTGCTTCACCCCTCCAATCTATCTGATCGCTTCAATCTATGTGATCCCACCAATCCATATTATCCTCCAATCTATATGATCCCTCAAATCTATCCGATCCCTCCAATCTATCTTATCCCTCCAACCTATCTGATCCCTCCGATCTAGCTGATACCTTCAATCTGTTTGATCCAATCTTTCTGATCCATTCAACCTATTTCATACTTTTCAATCTATCTGATAACGCCAATCTTCTCTGATCCCTGCAATCTATCTGACCCCGCCAATCTATCTGATCCCTCAAATGTATCTAATCACTCCAATCGCTACGCGCAGACCGATACGTGAAAAGACTACCGGCTTGCTCGATTAAATCCATTAAATCTTGATCTACGGACAAGTGATAATTCCGGAGTGAATAGGGATGTTGTCTTCAATCGCGTAGCTAAATAGTTCAATACATTCAATATTATGTAACGACCTCAAATGTTATCGCAACGCTCAGCTGTATACATAAGAGGCTAGATATTTTAAAATAGACTGGCCGTTACTGGTGATATCTAAGAAACTTAAATCAGAAACTCACACGAACACATTAATTCCTGGATGTAGGTTCCAATTGTATGCAGAAACACCCTGAAAGCAACCAGACACGTGGGTATTTGTTATGACAACCAAGCTATAGAGTGCATAACGCCATCTTAGTTCCACTCAGTCCATTACTTCTATCGTAGGTTTCTGAAGCATATACTTAGTACGTTGCTTCTGCAAGTGGCCTCTGAAGTATGTATTCTCGTTAATGTCATATGGTTAGCGCATTAATGGCTACTTTTGTTCAAGAAAATCAACATATCTACATATTGAAAGTATATTTGCTCGACAAACAAATACTATTTTTGAAAATTCACCGCTGGCGATTTAGTCATTCAAGTGATACATTTTAAAAAATAGTCTTGTCTTGGTCTGCAAATCGATATTCCTCGAGACCACCACAGAGCCCGGGTTTGGCCGGCTTCGCCATCGCCGCGTTACGTTGAGTGCTCATCCATACGTGCAGAGTTGAGATAATGCTTATAATGGTGTCCAAGGCATTGCGACTGTGAACCCCACATGCCACATTCGAAACGTCATGTACTAAAGATATGTTCAATATGTTAACCCTATTTTGCAGGGTGGGGCCTATTTCGGGGCAACAACTGTTTAAAATCGAATATGTTTCAAAATATTCATCAGCTTCTTTGTAAAGATTAGAAAATGAATTCCGGGTTAAGAGGGATGATGCGTATTCATATTGATTGTTTAGGTTGGAGAACGGAGTGAATTGTGTAAACAGCAATCACCTAACTTACGATAACTATTAAGACTAGATCTAATCAAGCAACTCCATTTTATTCGTTGCTTTTTCGCTCTGATAAATCATAATATAATTTTGTTTATTTGATGATAGTTGTCCAGCCATGTGACGTAAATTAGTTTAAGGCGAGTGACTGATAATGAATTATAGATACACAGGATTTAATCAGACAACACGACTTCGCTCCTTCCTTAATGTGTTAAAGTTCGTGTGTAGCGATAAATAGTACATCATTTGTCTGAGATATTGGTACGCCTATTTAGTATACATATAGATTAATTAATGTGCAATGTTTGGTGACATTCCATTGGCTATAAATGTAGACGGATCCGATCCGTCACTCAAGACACTCACGTCATACGGGAAATGCGTGATATTTTATCTGATGCCACAATCAAAAAGTGTATTTCAGACACGACAGGTGCAACGATCAGACCAAAAGCGTTTGAATGCAGGATTCCAGTTTCTCAGTCAATCATATGACGCCATGATCAACTACGTGGCATGTAGAATGCGTTTATAATCAATTGCATCATGAATGTCGTTCGTCGCGAAGGCTTAATTGATGACGGACTAGGCGCTATTGTACGAATTGTATGTCTTCACTATTTAATAAACATTGCTGTTGAATATTTTGAGACTAATTTGAATGGTCGCTGTTGCTGCCATAGGCGCCCAGGAAAATTAGTTTCAAAATATTCAACATCCTACCAGTATAGTGCTCTAGAAATTGATAGTCAGGCAGTTCAGGGATAGATCGATCCCAACACCGGCGAATTATGGGTGGAGTTTAGCTAAAGACTGGCGGTGAATAACTAAAACGGGATTCCTACATTGCATGGCGCTGGTGAATTAATATTTTATTATCCAATTGAATATTTTGAAAGTAATTTGACTGGGAGATGTTTCTGTCGTAAATAAGATTCTCGAAGTTCAATTTGTTAGTATCGATTCAAACGAGTGTAGATAGTGATCGGAGCTTAGTCAGAGATGGGAGGGGCTTGTCTAGAAATAGATCCTTATATTCCTGTATTGGATTGAGATCATCAGAAAAACAAGCGTTTCGTCCATGTGTGTGAGTACGTGTGCATGCGTGGCTGTGTCTGCCGCATATATTATTCATATGTATGCGCAGGAATGCATAGGTGCACGCGTACGCGCATGCGTGCTTGCGTGCGTGCATAAATCATGATTTGGTAATCTATGTCATAGTGGAAGTTAAATGGGAACGCGATCGGAGAAGGCTCAAAGCGCGACAAGTTATGACGTTACATAATTTAATGTAAAAAATATTATTTGCATCTTTCCGACTTGCGTCATGGGATTTACATTCTCCAATGTCCACGAGAATCGTGCAGTGACGTCAGTGCATGAATGATTATTGTTGGATGACGTCATTGAATGATATTTGGCTTCTGATGATTGATACCTAACTACAGCCCATTCACGAGATGCAACACAACCACTAGTGTGTGTTCAGATAGAACTTGAATCGGAGTAACTGTCATGGTTCTTAATTGCAGTAGACGTCATCTTATTTTCTTCTGTTAAGACGTGTGCCGTGTGGCGTAATTTGAACAATCTTCTATTTTTTTTTCTCTTAATCAAATCCCCGCTTATGATTTCGTTTAATCTTGGATGGATGGGATTGCAGCGAAGAAAATAATTCTCAAATATATTTGTCTGGATGCCAAAAGGTAAACCCATTCTGAGAAGATGCGTTGTGCAATGCTACAGGACAATTAGTTTCACTGTAAACTTGATGTATAAAATTATCTGGACCCTAACTCAAAAGCTCCCTCTCGAATTAGTTTCAAAATATTCAACATAATATTAATTAAATAGTAAAGGCCTACAATTCGTACACTTGCCAGACTATTCAATGTTCGTGACGGACATAGATACGTAATTCACTACGCATTTTGAGTGTGACGTCAGCCTACATATGACGTAATTTATTATGACGTCATATACGTGAGTGACAAATCGGATATATACATTACACATACTATGAAGAACCTGGTGACATGTATTAAGACACACGTTATATTTTGCTAGCATTTAATGATGCGCCATATGGGTAGACGTTTAAGACCAGTTTTTTTAGGATGTGTTAAGATTTTAAGCATATTATCAACATCTTACCTGAACGTAGCGAATATTGCGATGGCAGGGATGAGCAGTATAACACTTATAGCACTACTAGTGACCCCAACATAAGACACCAACTCCAGTTGCTGAAACGATAATCGGTTATAAGTGAACGAAAAGTAGTAGTAGTAGTAGTAGTAGTAGTAGTAGTAGTAGTAGTAGTAGTAGTAGTAGTAGTAGTAGTAGTAGTAGTAGTAGTAGTAGTAGTAGTAGTAGTAGTAATAGTAGTAGTAGTAGTAGTAGTAGTAGTAGTAGTAGTAGTAGTAGCAGCAGCAGCAGCAGCAGCAACAGCAACAACAGCAGCAGCAGCAGCAGTAGTAGTAGTAGTAGTAGTAGTAGTAGTAGTAGTAGCAAGTAGCAGTAGTAGTAGGAGGAGGAGGAGGATGAGTAGTAGTAGCAGCAGCAGCAGCAGCAGCAGCAGCAGTAGAAATAGTAGTAGTAGTAGTAGTAGTAGTAGTAGTAGTAGTAGTAGTAGTAGCAGCAGCAGCAGCAGCAGCAGCAGCAGCAGCAGCAGCAGCAGCAGTAGTAGTAGTAGTAGTAGTAGTAGTAGTAGTAGTAGTAGTAGTAGTAGTAGTAGTAGAAGTCTAAGACTATATGCTCGGCCTCAACGTGGCGCAGGGGTGTAACCCACTGGGTGTCAATCCAGACATTTGGAGGGGCTAACCAGAGCAGTATGCATAACGTTAAGAAATAATGAATAGTAGTAGTAGTAGTAGTAGTAGTAGTAGTAGTAGTAGTAGTAGTAGTAGTAGTAGTAGTAGTAGTAGTAGTAGTAGTAGTAGTAGTAGTGGTATGTTCAACCTCCACCTAGTGGTGTTAAGAACTCTCGCCACGTTAAACGGACGAATCTTGCAGTAACGTGTGCTTCTTTAACGAATTCAGGAGATAAGGGTCAGAATGTAGTAGTTGATCATATCTGGCCAACCAATGTCTATTTGAGTCAATGTCTAAGTTAAGTGTTTCTTCCTTCCCAATTTTCATACATCACCATGAGAGATGGGCTATAGTGATCTCACTGTCCAACGCCTATATCTAGAACCTGCTATTTACTCGCACTGATTTGTCTGTCAAAAGTCTCATTAGCGAAAATATAACATCGGTAGATATTAACGACATCGGCGAGACCATATTTATTTTGTCCAATTTCGGCCATATATTTCGCTGTAGCATTCTCTACGCTGGCTGATTGCGTGTGGCTTCCGATTAAGCAACGCGAAATTAATAAGTGGTCTGTCAAGAATCTGACGTGGAAATGAATGCAATGTATACCGACAGAAAAGTAGCCGCAAACAAGATTTGTAATAGCACAGGCTGTACCATAACGATTTACATTGCTACGTATTTTACTAAGACGAATGATTTCATTTATTTCTTAATTTGACTGGAAGAATGACACATTATCGGCGTTAGCTCTTTGTTAATTAAAGTGTTTGCCTCAGTTTCGGGAACGGGAACGCCGTTGCATATTTTGAAACTAATTTGACTGGAAACTGTTGCTGCCATAGGCAGCAATCGCTCCCAGCCAAATTAATATCAAAGTATTCAACAGAATAAACAGTGCATCATAGAGAACTTATCATTTCTCATCTGTAATGTACAGCCGGATGCCTACACTTGCGGCAGAATTCTTTCTGGACACGCGTGTAACATTCCAGTTTCTCAGTCAATCAAATTATTTTGAAACTATTTTGACTGGCGATCTTGATGCCATAGGCAGCAACAGTACCCAGTCAAATCAGTTTCAAACTATTCCACAACTTACATGTATAGTTTTCTGGAAATTGATAGTCATGGAGTTCAGGCATCGATCTACCCTCGGCGAAATGGAGTGGAGATTAGCTAAAGATGGGCGGGACATAGCTAAAACTGAATTCGTCCATTATCGCTCATGTTATGCAACTGATAACCATAGAGATGTCCATGATTTGTCAAGAGACATGATTAATCTTCTAATGTATTATGAACCGCTAAATTTGGTCAAGAATAACAAAGGATGCACAAATTATGCAGCCTGTTTCTATACATGACATGGCCATATTTGTTCTTAAAGCTGCCATAACACGCTAAAACAGGCAATCAGTAGCAGTAGCATTATCTTATCAATAGCTTTCGGATTTCGGTAACTCTATTATGGCTCCAGGTACTAATGCGATAAACAAAACTCGCCGCACATTCCTGGCGAGTGATAAAAAGGACTCGTTCAGTACATCGATTTCGGCTTCACCCAATAGGTGTTAGGTGAGAACTTGGCTGTTAATCAATATACATACGCCAGTTCCGCTATTACATATCGCTATCGCGGGGTAATGTTTACCAGCCGACATATGCTGGCTAACTGATAATTCATTTTAGCGAGAACATCGTTTTATAGCAGGTCAGAATGGCTACGCGGCCTTGTTTAAAGAATACCTACCCTGGCCCATAATAGGTTTACTGAAAATAGTTAGTAACCTAATATTAACAAGGCTAATGTCAACGTCAGGAATAGGCCCGGGGAAGCTAAGGATTACGGCTCAAGACAAGACACAACGGGAAAACGCGAAGAAGGACTGATTGCAACTGTAGGATGTTTCTACTACGACAGCCGCAGAATACAGTAATCATACATACCATGACAGCGTTAATCTCACAATCGTATTGTCCAACCTAGAATCCGGACATCTTGTAAATGTGCAGAGTAAATGGGAGCTAGGTACTCTCATTGTAATCTAGCATTTAGCCCAACACAACATACAATGTACAGACGAACAGCCAGATGATAGACGGTCTTGTCAAATATTCATAGAGAACTTTATAGAATCGTTGCCATTCATGCTTGGATGATTGCACTCCATTAAGTATCTGTATACCTTCTGTTACATTTATCGGGCAATGGTCTCTTATAGCGGGAATAGATTTACTTCTTAAGATAGACAAATCACGTTCATGTCATTTACGACCCAGTGAACTTGTTTGACCGGAATAAAATGTCGGTGACTTACGTCACTTTTATATATAAGTCTAGATGGAATACGTCACACCATGGTTAATTCAGTCACCCAACATATGGTGAGGAAACGGTACTGCACGTGTACCAAACATAACGCGAGGTTCCGGTTCACTGGTGCGCATATGATTGAGATTAATAGGTTTATATACTAAGCCGATTGAGACGAGGAATTTCACTCCTTCAAACTGTAGCTATTAGTACACGGCTCTGGGATCAGTTCGAATCATCTTATATAGAAGATGTGTGGAAATTTACGAAAAGTAAACTTTGTTGTTTACCCAAGGTCAATTGGTCCAATAAGATATACAGCAATCAAGTTAAGTCGTTCATAAAGATGGTATTTATTATACAATTGAGCACGCACATACTGCAAGTATAATCGACGATCCTTCCGAAACATTTCTACCTAAGTTTAAGCGATCATATTTTAAGATTCATAATCAGTAGTTAGTAAATTCACTTCAATCCGTATAAGGTATACTATAAAGTGAGCCTGTTCATCCGTGTCTCGCGAGACCCCTTTAGATACGAGATCAAAAAAATGTTTCTGACCTGTAAGGGGTGGCTATTAGCATAATAATTTTCTCTAGAATTTGCCGGAAAATATAATTTAATGTTGAAAAGATACGATACATAAGAGACAGTACGCTGTGCATACCAGCCAATATTATTTTATACAAAACTTGATGACATACAGCTCACACTCTTCTATATGAAAAATAGGTAACAGAAAAATAGAGGAAGAGAATTTACTCAGGTTGCGTAGATGCTGATATCACACGAACCGAGTTGATGGTAATGTCTGTATCAAGATAGTGATGCAGGGATTAGGATGATATCAAAATCAACATGATTCACCGTGGTGCGTTTGTAGCTCTTTACGGACTGTGTTCCGAACTTTCTGGTTTCAGAAGTTGAGTCTGTGTAACAGTCTAGTCGGTATGATGGCGTGGGAAAATGGCAGGTCATTACCTTAGCGACTTAATATCAGCATGAAGCCAATGCCATATCTTTAGATTGTGAGTCTGCTATGATCAAGTCGACATTGTCGATAGAAGTTCTGTCGTTTTCCTAAGCAGTAGTGTGTCTGAAGGTGAGGCAACACTTATCCAAATCTACCATCATTGACAGTCAGATATTATCAAATCCGAGAAGTCAACAATATATTAAATTGTATCATCTTGTTCTGAATCTGCGAGCAGAGGTCAATTTAATTATCCTGTGTTGTCAGAGTAAGGTATAGAAGGGAACATTTGCATAGACGAATATTTCGAGTATCCGGCAGATTAGGTCCCGTGATCTGTGTGGACGCGAATTCGTCACTTCCGTAGCTAGAATTGAGGCCACGAATCGGCAGTGCGTAAGAGAGAGAGAGAGAGAGAGAGAGAGAGAGAGAGAGAGAGGGAGAGGGAGAGAGAGAGGGAGAGAGAGGGAGAGAGAGAGAGAGAGAGAGAGAGAGAGAGAGAGAGAGGGAGAGAGAGAGAGAGAGAGAGAGAGGATTATGACTCTTTTAAAACAGATGTCTGAAATTGAGCCGGTATGATCTCTTAGTCATTTTGCTTATTAGTATACATATACATGTGTTAGGAAAGTGCTTATTGAATGAGCCCAGTTCATCTCGCACTGCCAGTTAATACGAGGCTACTTACAAGTAGTGATTTGTTTGGAATGCAGCTGCTGTAATTTGTCCATTCTTTATTGGTTACTGGGTGACGCCACCATGTCCCATTGATTGTACAGTCTTTGTAAGCCAATTCTGAAGAAATTCAATAATAATAATAATAATAATAATAATAATAATAATAATAATAATAATAATAAAAGTAATAATAATAATAATAATAATAATAATAATAATAATAACAATAATAATAATAATAATAATAATAATAATAATAATAATAATAATAATAATAATAATAAACACAAACAAACGATTAAATGTATGTATGAATGAACAAACTAACAAATGAACGAATGAATGAAAGAACAAAGGATTGAACAAAGGAACGAATGACTGCACGAACGGACGATTGAAAGAGTGGAAGCATGACTGAATGGACGAATGAACGAGTCAAAGAATAAACAAATGAATAAACAAATGAACAAACGAATGAACTAACAAAGGATGGTAGAAAGGAATGTCCGAACGAAGGAACAAACAAATTAATGAATCAATGGACGAATAAATGACGGAACGAATGAAATGAGCGAATGAATGAATGGACGAATGCTGGAACAAATGAACCATTGAACAAACGAACAGATAAATGAACGAAAAATTAATGAAGGAATGAATGAGCGAAAAAACGAATGAAACGAGCCAATGAACGAACGAACGAACGAACGAACGAACGAACGGCCGAACGAACGAACGAACGAACGAACGAACGAACGAACGAACGAACGAACGAACGAACGAACGAACGAACGAATGAATGAATGAATGAATGAATGAATGAATGAATGAATGAATGAATGAACGTCTCTGGACCATGTCGATTTTCCTTGTATGATTTGTTTGGTGTGGCTCCTCGATTGCATGAGCACTGTTTGCTTTTGCTGTGATGCTGCTGGTGCGTTTTTCCAGATCAGGTCATGGGTGATGCCAACCCCCAAGATATTTAGCTGAAGCTGGATTCTCTAATATGGGACCATGGATCGTGTATTCATGCTGGGTGTGGTTGTGCTTTCGGCCGATGTTGAGCACAAGACATTTTGGTGCATTGAATACCCTTAGTCCATTCTTCTCCCACCTTAGCAGATTGTCAAAGTCTTCTTGGAGAGCTTCGGCATCAGCGACAGTAGCGAATCTATGTGAAAGCATTGCGTCATCGGCGAAGAGTCGGAGGTTCACTGTGATTGAGTGTGGCCTTACTACCGATGTAAATCAGGAACAAGAGGGGCCGAGTACTGTAACTTGTAGCACATCTGAGGTAACTGCACTTGGTTTGGATATGGAATTTTCTAGAATAACGTACTGTGTACGATTCGCGAGAAGAGGTTCCATCCAATCTTTGGCTCTGCCTAGTATACCAAGATTGTCGAGTTTTACAACAAGACGTCGGTGGGATACTTTGTTAACTGCTTTTGATAAAGCCAGAATTACAACATCTGTTTGGCCACTTTTTGTCTAAGGCTGATACAAAGGCAGTTGTTGCAGATAGTAATTTCACAGGATCGGTTTTTTTGCGGAATCCGCTTTGGCCATCGTGGTGATGTTGTAGCGGTCAGCTATGCTGTGGCATATGATTGCTCCATCAGGTTACTATAGATTGATCTTAACTAGATTGGTATGTTACGGTCTGTAGTTGATTGGGCCATTCCTGCAACCTTTCCATGGGATTTGAGTGACATGAGCGAGTCTCCCGTACTCCAGCGAGTCTAGGGATCGTTGAAATAGTGCTGTTAATTCTGGAGCTGTTTCGGTTGCAAGTGCTTTAGGACTCATGTTGAAATACCATCTGGTCCACTGGCTTCGTGGCGGTAGAGATCGTTCAGCAGCTTCTAATGCCATTTACAGTCACCTTGACTGCGTCGATGGCAGGCTGTCCGTGTTCTCCTGGAGGTAGAATATTTGGCCTCTGCGCTAAAGACTGACGTGAACTGATTGTTTAGCATTTTGACTTTAATGGCTGGGGTGCTGTGTATGCTCCCATTCTCATTCCCATTCGTCGTAGTCGCCACCGTCATTGCTCTCACCCTCACCGTCACCACCATCTCCCCTGTTGCCGTCTTTGTTGTCTATGCATTCGTCATCGTCGCGGCCTCCCTCTTCGTCGTCCTTGTCATCTTCATCATCTTCGTCGGCGTCATCTTCATGATTTTCATTGTCTTCATTATCATCGTCGTCCCCGGTGCCGTGGCGGAGGTTGTGGTGGCAGATCATCGTGCCATCGTCCCTTCGTCCCATCCTCTTATCAGAATATCGAAATAGAACATTCTGATAATAGTTTCATGAATTCAATCAATCCATGTCTGCGACGTTCTGCCTAATACCATCTAAGCCCGGCCCACTTTGTACGCCCGTTTGAATAGGTTTTATCTCTTTGAACCTTGACTTACATGTACCAGAATCCTAGATTTTCACTTTCCCATGACAACAACAGGTCCCAGTTAAGTTAGTTTAAAAAATGTTAAAGATTATTATTGAAGTGAAATTCATAAAAAGCAATACAATCCAGACACGTAAAGGGTACGCCATTCATTACGCATATTGATCGTGGCATCCGCCTACACGCGACGTAATTGATTATGACGTCATATTCCTGAGTGACATATCGGCTCTCTCAATTGATAGTGGGTGTGAGAAATATTCTTGTTTATTTATATTAACCTCCTTTGAAGGAGAATCGCCCTGGGCTGACCGCTTTGTTACTCAGTGATGTCCAATCTACGAGTTCTATATCCGCACCGCTGTTTACGGGCGAGTGGTAGTGGTGGTGGTGGTGGTGGGGTGGGGTGGGGGTGTTGGGTGGAGGGTGAAGGATGGTGGTGGCCCCTATTTGCAATGTTGTGTTACGGTGACTGGATGTATTTGCAAGCCTTTGTTTCCTAGTTATGTGCATCATGGATCCAATGGATGCAAGGTGGACAACTGTGACGTAGATACAAGTTAAACTATCAAAGCGTATTCACAACTGAACTCCCGATACAGGGCCTGACACTCGGCGTGAGTTCTTGTACGTCCAACATGGTGCATGCATCGCACGAGACGGGAAAGACGCGTTATGTTCACACCGAAGGATGGGGACTGCGCAGGTGGGTTTTTTTACATCTATCCACATGCCTGAATGTGGAACCGACATTGTAACATTTGAATTCGAATCTCACGACAGAGTGGTTCTAGACCACTGCGATACGCAGCCCTTATGCGCAAACTGACAGCAAACCCAAATTAATTACGCTTGACTGACCAGTGGCCATAGATCTTTAATGGAGGCGATCCATCAACAGTGAGAAATAGCTTCTCGTTTGTATGACGAGAAACTATGAAATGTTTCAAATACACACCGTGAAGTGAAAAAGGCGTATCGTCCGACCTAGTGGCAAACGAATACATCACATATTTCTACCACCTTTGATATGTAGCCTTCCACTGAGAACATTACAAAATGTTTATGTTCGGAGGCGAGAGACGTAGATCCAAAATGGGCGGATACTGATAACTAGATTCAAAATGATACCTTGGCCTAATCTAACAACATGTAATTATAATATTACTGATTTCCTAATTGTTTCGACAAATGAGTTCTTATAATTTTAGACGATGCATCAGCTTCACTTGGATTACCCTATCGTTGCTAGGTTGCATGTGCTCTATCCCGCAACGGAATCTTTTCCGCCAGGAAAAATCGCTACAACGAGCGATCAGTTTTTCCGCATCCCGTCGTTCCGCATTTCGCACACCGCTTATCGCGTGCAGGTAATTGGATGAAGGAACTTATTAAAGAGTGATCTGAAGTATATTCCGCGTCCGTTTCCACAACCCGCTTTCCGCATTCCGCGTGCCAGGTAAACGCAGCTTAAATTGTTTTTTGACCGGTGTCACCATGAAAGGTTTAATGTGGGTCTCGTGGTGATATTTATATAGGTTCGATCGCCCCGTGTTTTCTGCCATATGGATAAACCCATTATTCGATGTTCAATAATGACATTCACAAATTTCACTCGTTTAGACCAGAAACAATGGATAGATCCGATCCCTCTCTCAGCTATACGACGTCATATTCGTAATCAATTACGTCATGTGTAGACTGACGTCGCAATCAAAATGCGTAAGGAATGCCGTATCTAGCTCCGTCAGGAACATCGACGTCCATCAAGTGTACTAATTGCATATTTTTATTATGTAATAAAGAGTCTATTGAATTTTTTGAAACTAATGTGGCCGGACGCTGTTGCTGCTATGGGCAGCAAGAGCACTAAATCAGATTAGTTGCGAATATTCAATAACGTAATGCGTGATATGTGTACACAACAGATCATTTCTAATCATCTCGCCATCGACGTAACAAATAGCGCATAGAGACCAAATGCTCAACCTTTCAAATACCATACAACTGTCAGAGAAGTTCTTTTACAACAAAACATTCAACACCCTAGTAATTGATTAATCGGCTGTCACTCAAGTAAATGAGGTCATAATCAATTACGTCACATCTGGAGCTGGCGTCAACTCATAATTGACATAAATACTCCGTCATGACGCTGGAATAGTCGGTCAAGTGAACGAATTGTATGTCATTGATGGATTTACTATTTAATAAACATCCTGTTGAAAATTGTGAAACCAATTTGACTGGGTGCTGCTATACCCAGTTAAGTTAGTTTCGAAATACCCAACAGATTACTTGTATGGTTACCTTGAAATTGGGACTCTGAGACTTCAGGGTGAAAGTATATAAATCGATCCTAACACGATCAGCGCGTGGGTGGAGCTTAGATATAAATGGGAGGGGCATAGCCAGGAATGCATATATATATATATAATCCAACAATGAGACAAAATGGCGGCGCTCGTACCCGATATTAATACGATGGTCAGAGGCAAATCATTGTCACATATAGATACAGTAATGCGCATGTCTCTAAGGGCAATAAAATACCGCCGAAACCTATAGGGGTAAGCTGTTGAATATTTTGAAACTAATTTGACTGGGGTGTTGTATGGCAGCAACAGCGTCAAGTCAAATTAGTTTCAAAATATTCAATAGCACGTTTATTAAAGAGTAAAAACACAATTCGTACAATAACGCTTAGTCCGTCAACAAGTATGCACTCGTGACGTACTTATCTACCTCAATCATGACGTCATTGACTATGACTGAATCCTACAGGTCACCTAGTCGATTATGACGTCATATGATGGATGGATAAATTGGAAAGCTTCATTACCAATACAAATGGCATGGACAGTCGACTCAATACATTGCTGTGCCATTAATTGTAATGGTGTGTCTTAATCTAATAGCGAAGTAATACTGTTTGACGGCCGCCTGGCTAGATTACCAGCCAGAAGAGCTGAGAATGCTGCATTGTGGGATGGTGTTTTCCCAAAATACGTCTATCTGGGAAAGATGTATATTGTAAGGTCACAAAAAGATATACAATTCAGACACGTACAGTCAGGCCCATCCCACTTTCGTAGAAGACCGATGCCATTTGATTATGACGTCAGCTATCAAGTTGTGTATTTTAATTGTGGCATGATACACATACGTGACAGATCGGATCACTCTTAGCTAGAGAATTATATTAGGATTCGTTCAGCAGTAAATCAAGACTTCGTGTGGTACTTTGAAACTCGATATGCCAAGTAATTCAAATGGATAAATCCGATCTGTGACATTGGTGTATGGCGTCATAATCAATTACGCCACGCGTAGGCTGGTGGCACATAAGGCGCAATGATTGGCGTATCTATGTCCGTAATGAGCATTGGATAGTCCGTCAAGTGTACGAATTGTATATTTTTGCTGTTTAATAAAACAGTCTGTTGAATATTTTGAAAACAATTTCACTGGAAGATAATGCTGTCGTTATTTTAAAAATATGCAAAAGCTTACCTGTATAGTGACCTGTATAGTTACCTCGATATTGGAATTCTGGGCGTACAGGTTTTGATCTAGCCCAAGGTGTCCAGAGCGTGGGTGGAGCTTACACAGAAAAGGGCGGGGATTAGTTAGAAATTAATCCCTCTACTCAGGCAGGATCGTTTGCTTTCCTAACAGCTATGCATTCGTGTCTCACAAGATCTGCTTTGATACGAGATCAGGAAAAGAGTCGCGTGTATACTGAGTGCCCATTGACGTAGTAATTTCCACTAGAATCTACAGATGAAGAGAATTCAATCGTGAAGGAGACGAGAACTACGCTTACTCTATTCATACATGGCAATAGTATTTCATTTAAAATGAGATGATATAAAGCCCTTAGCCTTCTGTATGAAGTTTAGTTAACAGAAATAGTTCCCTTTAATGCGTTGCCAGTTTGTCTCAAAGATAGAAAGATCCCTGTTTGCTACAAAGGTACGTTACTCCATATTGGCTATATAGATGAGTAACATTAATAAACTAGTATGCACAGTCGATGGTATGTCAATGCAAGTCCCAACCCTTTCGCTAACTTAGAAGTTCTGCACACCACCACCACCACCACCATCCCACCCTGTCCGGTTCGGCGGCAGGGCCTAGTGTAAGTATCACCCCCACAATTCGCAATCATATTGATAAGTAACGTACCAAGTTTGGTTGAATTCCGCCAATTTGACTTCCTGACTCACACCCTCTCCTCCCACCTTCGCCGTGCCCCCACCCCCAGCATGCAGACGGAGGCTAATGAGAATGTCGTCGTGCAGTCCCCAAACATATGGGTAATTCACATACCAAATTTGATTGGTTGCCAACAAACAGTTCCGGAGTAGTTAGATGACTGCATATGGCACAGCAGGACACCTTGTGTGACGTCAGTTTTATTGTTGAACCTGAAAGTGCATCAATAGAGGTGGCCAAAATCACGTGTTGCCACTTTAAAAAAGTGTCCATCATGGCCATCATCTTGAATTTAAAATGGCTGCAATTTCCCATAAATTCACAACGTACTTTTCACAAGAAACCCTACTGAGGCTTAATTTTCAGCATTTTCTCGCTAGATATGGTAGAAATAGCTTCCCAACACTACTTGTCTATTAACCCCGTTGGCAGTGAACATATAAATTCGTCCCACGCCTATTGTGCATCCGTGTGCTTGTCCGTCTGTCTATATGCCTACAAATTCATTTCAGAAGTATAACTCTAGAAATTCTGTGTGAGTTCGCTTCAAATTTGGCAAGTTAATATCTTAGTGGAATTGGTTACCGTGGATTGTCTTTTCATCAACATCCATTCATATTTGCTAGAGTACCCACCCCAACCAGCCCACTCACCCACATCCCCACCACCGCTGGAAGTGTTACGTTCGTCACAATCCTGTTCCAGCTGGATACAAAGACACAGCTATCGCTAAAATAACTTCATTACTATTAAATGGCTATATATTCACATTAAGATTAATAATTATCATTATTATTATCTAGTATTTACATACGGTTCGCATCAAAGATCATATATTTAGCAAATGTAGATATTGCTGAAGCGATGAGTGCGGTGTCTGAGGCCAGATTACGGACGATGCTTCTTTGTACCAATATGAGTGCTGTAAACGTGTACGAGTGAACATTGTAAAACAGAATCGCCGAATGTGCGGCCGATAAAACCAAATACTACATGCGAATCTAATATTAACATTCCCCCATTGCTGTATTGAAGACATGGACTATGTCTGCAACAACTAGAAAGACTGTTTATGCGACTGTTAGAGTAGCAGTTCGTCAGGTGTTACACAGAATCGTCCTTAGCCTTGGACAACAGATTGTAATGTGTGTATCAAATGGAAGGATTGCTACGCCAAAGAGCTTAGTATTACCTTGGACAGTTAAGCAGCGTACATGTACCGCGGGAATTGTACACTTATGGCACGGATTTGGTCATGACGTATCTACTGAAATTGCCAGAGTATGAGAAACGGCACTTGCAGAGAAAGCAAGCAGTGCAGAGAAGTTAGTTCCTGAGGCATTATCACCAAGTGTGCATTACCATTGTATTTGATAACAGCGATATCAATGAATAGTTCTTACTGGCGATGGCACCTTCCATGGTACTAGTGGGTGTATTATTCAGCAAAAGCATTCTAATGTACCAAAGACTGGTGAATTGTCTATGTCTCGTGTAAAAGCATCTCTGCTTTAAATCATGCGAAAGTGACATCCAGCTTTACCATGCTGGAAACGGTATTCCCCCTACATGAGGTCCAGATACATTCTTGATGTTAAAGAACTTCAACACTTGCAGAACGGGAATTTTGCATTTATATTGCAGCGTTTTTCAAGTGTAACAGTAATTTCAACTCCGTCATCTGAAAACTAGTTGCCTCAAGGACAGGCTTCACCCACAATACGTCTGATGTAAGCTGCGATTAACATTAGTAGAACAGATCCTGGTGACATCTCGTCACCAACAAAATGGCAGTCATCTATTCAATGTTGTGCAGAAGTGATAAAATCCACAAGATCCCTAATCTTGATTTAATATTGGTAGTCAGTGACCATGCAACATTTTACAAATGGTGGAATCACTTAGTATGGAGAAACAATTACTTTTGAAGGTTATTGTAGGCGTGGGAGGTTTTCACATCATAATGAACCTTGCGTCTGTAATTGGTAAACGATTTGGATTGAGAGATCTCGGGCATAGTTGCAGCTGTTACTGTTGATGCTGTCTTTAATTGTACACATCGCAACGAATGTATGAGGCCTCTGAAGATTATGTGCAAAACATTGACCAGAATCGAACTACGTGCTTTCATAATGATTTCCTGGCTATGGCACCACAGTTCAGAGACATTATTGTTACACACAATGATATAAACACAGAGGAGTTGCGGTATCTTTAAAGATCATTTAGATGTGAGTTCTATTAACACAACATTATTTCGCAGTTGATTTCCAAACTGCTGAATAGAAATGTCATGTTGAATATTTCGGAGTTAATTTTTTTGGAAGACATTGCAGCAATGGCGTCCAAACAAACTAACTCCAAAGATGTTCAAAATGGCGTTTTATTCTTTTCTGGAAACATTTAACGTTGTTTCTGAGCAGTACTGAAGCGAAGCTTGATATATAGATGACATCCAATATGCTCACATGTAATATCTACTTTATTACTAGAGTTATGTAAATCTTACTTTGAACTAGCGATAACCTAGCCAGCCATTCCAGAAGTCATTTTCCAAAATAATCTTTCTCTTGGCATACACATGGACATTTTATAAGCAAGTATTTTTATTTTTTAACTAACATTGACCATTAAAGTGTTCCTGATAAGTGGGACTTGTTCGAACATAAATGGCAATCACATACATTACATTCCCCGATTAACAATTCGGATTCATTTGAAACAATTCTGTACACTTTCAATTCCAAATTATAGAAATCTTGAATAATTTGAGAATCTTTTATATTTCTACAAATACGTACCAGTCCCCGACTTACCTGTTGGTTCGGCATGCTTGATGTAATAGGGACAGATCAGGCTAGCTCTGACTCCGGGGGTAGTGGATCCCCAGCACCCGTATCCGTCCCATGTTTGTGGACAAGGTGTGGAGGTGTAACTGTTATTTCTATTCCAGGATGTCTGCGATTGTTGACTATCACAGCAGTCGATAGCCGCCTCACAACAATCCGTCCACCGAGCACAATCATACGCAGACAGGCCAGCACATACCACTTGTCGAATACTCTCATTACGAATATCCGGTATGACATAGGATCCGGCTTTTCCATAACCACAATCATTTTTGAAGACGAGATGTGAACCTTGTGGTTTCAGGGGAGTGTTCGTCTTTTGAAAGAGAAATAAATAGCACATGGAGCATGAGAAGAATTTAAATGTATCATAGTGAAGTAATCCAACCCGATCCTGGCAGAACAGCTGATCAGCCATCACTCGGTGGGGGGGGGGGGGGGGCACAGGTACGCGACGTTAATAACAATAACTTCGGGTAAGATTTGTTTGAATACTGTATATTTCGTTCCACAAAGGAGAAGAGATCGCCAACGCTGAACTCGCTTAAATGTTTACCTTATATTCTCCGTATTGACGCCTCATTTTATGGTAATCCATCTATAGGTATCCCTGTTTGGAAAGAATAGAAATATATATATATATTAAACAAAGTAGAAAACAGATAAAGACAACAACATAGCAGCTGCATCAGCTGCGACCTGTAAAAGACTGAGCACCATGTCGTCGTCGTCGTCGTCGTCGTCGTCGTCGTCGTCGTCGACGTCGTCGTCGTCGTGTGCATGGGGATGGGCTGATGTGGGCGTGTGAATGAATTACATTGTTATCATACATGAAAGTGTTATCTATTATGTTTGTATTTATATCTTTGATGATTTCGTTATTTCGTTTTCCTCCCAGTTGCAATTGATGATTTCGTTATTTCGTTTTCCTCCCAGTTGCAATAAGCTAATGCTATCAACAACGTGCCCAGTTATCTTATAGAGCATGGTGTGACCACCCGCAGTATGGTTTGCAAAGGGCAGATGGGCGCATGCGATGATGGGCTAATCATGTACGTAGAGCATTAGCTTGTTGCAACTATGCGGGGAACGAAATCCTTCATTCAAGACAGGAATAATAGTTAACCAATTCATGTATGTGAACAATGTAACCAATTTCATACCAACTGAACGAGAGAGGTGTTGAGTACGTGTCCAGTCAAATGGAGCTTAGTAGTGTATCCATCCATCAGCTGACGTCATGTGTCGTGTAGGATGGCGTCGTAATTAATTATGGCATGAATGACTCGATTTGGTCCGTTCTTTAAAGCTTAATGGTCCGACACGTTGTACGAATTGTATGCCTTTAGCATTTAATACATATTATGTTGAATATTTTGAAACTAATTTGACTGGGCGCTGTTGCTGCCATAGGCAAAATATTAAGTAACAGCTTACCTGTATAGTTTTCCGGAAAGTGATAGCTTGAGCTCGGGGATCGATCAATCCCACCACGGGATAAGTGTGGGTGGAGCTTAGATGGAGATGGATGGGGCATAGCTAAAACTGAAAGGTTCATTGGCACACATTACAAACATAATAAGTCATGGGTCATTATCTTCATTATGTTCCAAAAACATGTTTATTAATTTTATATATCTCGTTGGACATGGTTATTTACAGAAGGAATACAATCATTCACAATAGCTTTTCTAGAACCCTTTCATCTGACAGATAATTGTCTTAAACCTTAGAACATACATAAAATGTATGCAAATAGTATGATTATTAACCAATATGTCAATCTAAAATGAGTATGTGGATGTCTGCACGCCCATACAATTAGACCATTATATTCATGAAATGCGAATGTCTATAAACATACAAACAAATGGGTGAGCTAGCATAATTTAGAGACTTAACCAACTAAATTTGATGTCTATCTAAAGTTCGTTTTCGGCGGAACAATTTTAACCTACTAGAGTGTGTTGTTTAAGCCGCTGCAGCTGGTAACCCCTAGTACAGATCATGCCCATTTTATGAACGTATACATATATCCACGATAACGAACGAGCTTCTGAACATTTTGACCGTTAACTGAAACAGTTGAAAGGTGTTATTCAAGGTTTAAAACTTGCCATCAAAGCAATTCGATGCGTTAGTGTGAATATGCAAATTTGCAATAGTGTAGCAGTACACACATATGTTTTTCTACTTGTCTCACCACCCCAACCCCACCCAACGCACTTCCCCACCCCGCACCCCGCACAACCACACCCCTCAAATACACAGTACCGGGAGTGAGGGATATTTGAAATCAATATTTTTCTGTAGTTTGATGAACTCAAGACCAAGGATATAGAGTACGTGTGTCTGGCCACTGGAGCGAGACCAGTTTGGCCGATATCTGTAGACACAAAAGCGCGCATAGCCAGCATCTGCGTAGAACCTCTTATATAGGAAATGTGAAAGTCCTTTGTCTAAGGGGAAAGCTGATTGCTAAAAGTTAACATTATGTGGACAATATGGCCTTGTTGATTCTGGAGTGGTATGTCATCGTGGCAAAGATCCCTTGATAACATCAATGGATTACCTTTTGATAATCATGTTTGACATGATTTACAATAGCGGCTTCACAAGATCGATTGATGTTTGGTACATTAAAGGAAAGTCTGTCGATGTAGCTGTCAAATCTAAAATTACTTATGACATTTATGAATCCATTTAGAGAAGTTATCATCATATTTGGCACTAAGCGTGGGAGTAATTAACATATATCTTGCTATATACGCAGGGTCAACTTAAGGCTTGAGAGAGGCATGCGCCAGAACGTCGCCAGGTGTCTTTCTCTGAAAACGAATTCTACCGAGCCTTTGGAGGATACAGCCTACAAGGAGCTAGGACTCAAGACAGGATAGGGCTTACTCGCGGATCCAGGAGGAAGGACGGATTGCCACAATCTCGTACGACAGGCCCAGGAAAGCGTGCCGTGTTTCAAATGGGTCAGAACGACGGGTTCAGGACGAGACAATTTAGTAAGTTAACCACCTACACCAAACCACTCACGCCCAAGAGGATAGTGGAATCACCCATCTCTGTACCCCATTACAGCATGCTTACTATCGTCCTCGCTTGATGTGCCTTCGAAACATGTCTATGGCCCAAACTATTATAGAGCATGGTGTCACCAACCACACCATTCACTCCCACCCTAAGGGGTGGTAAACTCGGCTGTTTTATAGAGCATTTAAGCTCTGCTAAAAGGCGACATGCTGGGCCCAATGATGAGCCCTTGCATCCGTTCTCGGGAGATCCCAGGCCGTTACTAACACCAATTAAAACAGCAGAAGTTGAGAAGGCACTTAATGCCTTGAAAAATTGACGTGCACCTGGACCTGATGGCATGAGCAATGAACTATTCAAATATGCAAATAACATTATCTCAAAACCGATCACGCACCTAATCAATTCAGTTTTTATGCATCACCTTCCCATCGACGCTGTAGGCCAAGGAACCCTAATCGCACAACCGAAGCCCAAGAATTAACCTGACACCCCCCCCCCCCACCAAACCAGCCAATCTGCGGCCCATTGTGCTCCTCAACAACATACGGAAAATCCTATCCAATGTTACTCTATGCCACATCCGAGACAAGATCGATTCTTCACCGGATCATGTCAAAGTGGATTTAAACGTGGACGCAGCTGTGCAGACATTGCATAGGCTTGGGTCGGTAGTCATGTCCAAACACTGGGACTTTCACAAAATGTGCATTGCCATGTCACGAGCCTTCGACACAATTAAACGCTCAAAGATCCTAGATGTACTACGCCAGGTCAGTTGCAATGAAGATGCGCTACGACTAGTGAGACTACAGCTTGTAGACACCAAGTTGAGAGTACGAGTCAAGTCAGTGAAGTCCGTAGAGTTTGAGGAAAAGTAAAATCCTGAGCTCACTGCTTAGCAGTAATGCTGACATTTCTGCACGCTGCGGCATTGAGAACATAGTATTCCAGTCCTTCTGGAATCTATGGATTCGTAGATCAAAGATGCCCTTGATACAATGCAACCTGCGTATCCTTTATGCTGTATAACCGTAACAGCTGGGCAACTCCAAAGGCAGCTTACCACTGCAAACACCTACGCACCATCACTGGACACCGATGGCCAGACAGCATACTTTCCAACGATGCACTATACAAGATGTGTAAAACGTCGTCGTCTTCATCATCATCATCACCACCATCACCATCATCACCACCATCACCATCGTCTTCATCCCCATCTACAGGTACGGACCTTTCCTTTGTAGGCGAGATAGAATAGGTACGGTTTACGAATAATAATATGGCAGTAAAAATAGATAAACATACTGGTTCTCAAATGGATACAGACAACTGAGACGACTTGTCTACTAGTGAGAAGGTAACACTCTCCACTGACTTACCTCAAAGATTCGATAAGAAGGGCAGAGCGTAACGGGGTTGAAAGGGTGTCAAGGATGCACCGGCCCACGCAACTTGTAGCGAACGAGCGGTCCGCCCGACATACACTACCCGACACACGAGGTAATTTGCCGGATCATCATGGTCCGGCTGTTGGCAGTACACATTCCCAAGAAATGTCAGCAACGCCTAGCGCGCCTGCGGGATCGGCAGAGTAGAAGCTTTATTTAAGCCACCTTGTGCTGATCCCGTGCACTCCCCTCTCTCACATGCCACACATGCATGCACACACCGACAATTTATGTCACGCACCCTTATCGCGACCACACACCTATTGAAACATACGGTCGATAGAAGATTACCGCGCGCCCCCACCCCCTCCCCCCTTACCTAAACACCGTCAACCAAGCTACCGAGCTACAATATCTATAGGCTACCACATAATAATAGTCACAATTTTCAAATTCATATGCCTCTAATGAAGACATATTAATGACTACGATTACAATTTGCCCTGGTGGCAAGCTAATTTAAGGGTCACATTGATTCGGACAATTAAGAAACATATCAACCAAATATATCAAAATTAATTGTGGATATATATATATATATATATATATATATATATATATATATATATATATCTATAATGCAGAAATCCACGACTGGTTACTATTCCAGTTTTAGCTATGCTCCGCCCATCTCTAGCTAAGCTCCACTAACGTAAACTGATGAATATTTTCAAACTAATTTAATTGGGTGCCAGCAACCGCCCCTAGTCAAATTAGTTTCAAAATATTTACCAGCGTGTTCGTATGACCTCCTGACGGACTATTAATCGTTTAAGACGGACTACCTCGAGTCAGTCATGGGGTAATTGATTATGATGTCGGCATACACGCCACGTACTTGAATATGACGTCATATGATTGACCGAGAATTTGGATTCTTCAATGTGTCCTGGTCAAACTATAATCTAGCAGCCCCATGGATTCTGAGCATGAACGCCAAATGTAAAATCGTTGTCTACCCAAAAAAATATAATTGCACTTCTACGTATCATAATGAACAAAGAAAGAATATGAATGATTACAATTGAGAATTGTCATGTGGTAGGCTATATTTTGTGGTAGGTTGAATGGACTAATAGTCCAGCGATCAATGTCATGCACGAGTCCTAGTTCTCTTTTTGACAATCGTTTCGAACGATTTAACAGTCTTCGTAGACGGTCAGGAGGTACCTATATTTGACTGCAGTTAAATGTGTATGCACCAGTAATTAGCATCTTTAAAACCCAATTAATACTGACAGAATTCACTTTCCAGTTTATCCCTCCATCATGCGACGCCATAATCAACTAAGTGACGTATATGCTGATGACGCCATAATCACAACCTCATGAATGATTCGAAATGGTCCATCTTTAGCGCGTAATAATCCGACACGTTATACAAATTGTATGTCTAGGCAGCAACAGCACCCAGTCGAATTAGTTTCAAAATATTCAACAGCTTATCTGCATAGTTTTCTGGAAATTGAGAGTCAGGGAGTTCAGAGATCGGTCGATCCCAACACGGACAAGGTGTAGGTGGAGCTTAGATAGAGATGGGCGGGGCATAGCTAAGACTAGAAAGGTCCATTGGGTTAAACAGATCGATGACAACCACCTCTATAAAGGACACTCGCTGTTGGTTCTTTAACCATTTAACACTCATATCAGCCAAAAACGGTTTCAGCAGTGGTCTTGAGAAATGCCGATTTGCCGACCAATAGATGATTATTTTTGAAATTTTACCACTGGAATGACTGGCTCGATAACCGAGCCAGTCATTCCAGTGGTAAATTTTCAAAAGCAGTCTTCTCTAGGTCTGCAAATGGACATTTTCTATGAGATGGCTACCCCTAGGAGGATCACATTTACAGTATCACACATAGGTCTCCTCAAAGCAAGCTATAATAGTAACAAATTGCATTATATCACCATCTGCATATGATTACCAATGTGTGGTGGTCCAGGCAAGTCCGTTATAGACAAATGTGATGATAAGTAATTGTGCTGCTGGTGTCGTGGCATACTCAATAGCAGAGTATTATATCGTATAGTCCCACGATGGTCGATTTGAGTAATCTACTGTCCGAACTGCAACGCAATCTTGTGGAACAGACAGAATCTACCCTCGATAGAGCGCCAACAATATTGGTATTCTGAAGAATATAGATTTCTGTATGGCCAAAGTCAATGACACTAATATATGGGTGATATTAGATGAAGCTGTTCACAGGGTAAAGGATGCGAGTTTGACCCATATAAGTACACACATCAGCGTTCAAGGATCTTATATAACAAACTCAGTCAGGTCATTACAAACGGTGCGCGCACAAATGGTGACTATTAATGAAAGAGAGGCAGAATTGATGGAGAGAGTGGCGGAAAGAGGTGGGCTGAAAGTAAGAGAGAGAGAGAGAGAGAGAGAGAGGAGAGAGAGAGAGAGAGAGGGAGTGAGGGAGGAGGGAGAGAGAGAAGGGTACGGAGGGAGGGAGGGAGGGAGGGAGAGAGAGAGAGAGAGGGCGAGAGCGACGTGTAATTCGAGATTCACTAGATTAATTACGCTGACACATTATGAGATTTGTTGCTATAGCAGCGAAGATGGGAGTGAATCTGTAAAGGACGAGTCAGTGAACAATAACTAGCATTGCTCATTTGTGGAATATATCAACTTGCGTAACTAGTGCTGATGATGTCAAGACTACGGGTTGCGATGCAATTCGAGTTAGAAGTGGGCAAGATTGCTGCGCTGAAAATGAAATCCTAAGTAATTAGGAGCTATTTAAAATCTAGAAATGTGTGGAATTTGATAACTCCTTCTATGCATATTCCTGTTAAACGGTCTTTGTAGGCAATACTGTAACGGATAAAATACGTTGTGACGGTCAACATTGTCCATTAGATTAGTGACGATACGTTCCTTTTATTTGTATCAGGTACAACTGAAGGAGATTTGTATTGGCATGTATGCTGTTCTTTGGGGCTTGCTCACTGTCCTGGATATTTTTTCTAAGTACCAGGGTGTATAATTCTTATACAAAGAGTGCAGCATTCACACGTGAAGAAAGAATTACACATGAGAGGTCGTTGCAGAGTACTTCTCAATTTCCAGTTCCACCTTCTGTTCAAGCCGCGCCCACTGACCTCGAGCCTAGACCACGGCCCCGTGCATCCAATGATGTAATTTTCGCTGTACACAGTCTCATTCACGACACGTTAACGTGAAATTAACCGAGATCTACATGTACAATAGGTATAATCGTCGCTATGCTGACGAAGGGGCGAATATCGAAAATCACAGTTTTGAGAAAATCGCATTCAGGTTTTTCTGTATTTACCATCCCAAATAATGCTACTCTTAAAGACATGTATTACTCAAAGTGACATACTGATAGAAAGCGCTTGGTCCCCTCTACGGACTACATATTATCATTATGTGTTAACCTAATTAATAAGGCAGTAATTAACTAAAATACATATTCGCCTCTTCGTGAAACGTTTTTTTATGCTGGTGAGATTGGCATATTCGCCCAATATTCGCCTGTTCGTTATGTACAATTCGTTGCATTTACTACATTTTCGCCTCTTCAATTTCTCATTCCAACAGTACTTAGCGATATTAATACTTCATGTTCGCCTGTTCGTGAAACACATGTTGACGTGTCAAGGCAATATTCGCCCGCACCACCAGTGATTTGTCGCTTAACCAGCGTGTTTGCTATTACACAGCGCACTGTAATGTTTAGTTAATTTCACCAGTAAACGACAGGCGGTGTTAACTCTAAATTTACAAAATGTAATATTCGCCCCTTCGCAGCACAGCGACGTAATGTCCAAAAGAAGACACTGGCGGATGTGAAGAACAAAACACCAGAAAAAGAGATATCAGAGTTCATAATTCCTCTAATAATAGACTCGGTAACTAGTATGTGATGGATAATAGAGGGATCCCATCTGTCACTCAAGTATCTGACATCATAATCAAGTACGTAACAATCAAAATGACGTAGAACTATGGCATTAAACTAGAAAAGTCCGCCAAGTGTATTTAATGTATTTAGAATTTAAGAGACATTCTGTTGAATTGTTTGAAACTAATTTGACTAAGAGCTGTTGCTGCCATTAAAATGCTCAACACTTACATGAATAATTATCTTGAAGTTGGTATTTTGGGATTTCAGCTTAAAGGTATATAAATCGGTACAAAGCCACATACACAGTGGGTGGATAATAGCTAGAAAGTGACGGTGAATAGCTAGAATGGGGCGAGCATACGTAGAAATGGACCCCTGTATTGACCTTACGCTATATCCAATAGTCCTATCCACGCACATTCTAAAGAAAATTAAATAAAAATCTCTTGATAATTCTGAATTATATTAAAATTGTATTTATTCTAGTAGTAACCTGTGTCATGAATGTAATCTAACAGGATGCTGATAGTAAACAGATGTATCATATAATCAAACCTTTCAGCCCGTTTAAGCCTTTCGTGACGAAACCGGCCAAAACCGGCCTCTGTAGTGATGTTCAGTAATATCCATTTGCAGGTCAAGAGAAGACTATTTTTGAAATTTTACCACTGAAATGACAGTGGTAAATTTTCAAAAATAGTCTTCTCTTGGCCTGAAAATGGGCATTCAATAAATACATATTTAAATTTTTCGATGAACTTTATTCATTAAAGGGCTAATATTTCTCGATACGAACACACGTGTAATATTAAACGGCAGATCTTCATTGATTAGATAAACCATAAGAAATATTTTCATTACTTAGATAGCGCGTACGAATCCCACATGCCCAGTGACTCGGGAAATGTTTCTTAGAGACGACAACGGTGAATATCTAAACACGAGCGGATACGTTATGTTGTTGAATTAAATTGTATAGATATACCACATAGTTATTAAAAAAGTTTTGTATATTTGCATGATAGATTTCAGAAATTTTAAAAGTTGGATTGGAAGTAATTTCAAGGGCGAAATAAAGATGTTTTGTTTGTCAGTATTTGTATGGTGTATTGGTCAGAGCTTTATAGCAAATGATGAGTCGCAGAGACGAAAAAGAACGGCGCGAAATGATGCATTCATACAGGTTTCAGGGGCTTTGTTGGAAAATTTGTCGACATATCAGTTTATATGATAAATAGAATCTGAAACTCTGTCAGATTTCATATTACTATTAACCTCGTCGAAATATCGCTAAAGCTCGTGCAGTGTGACAAATTTCGACTCGGTTGATAACAGTGGTATGAAATTGGACCTCGTTTCAGATCCTCTATCTACGTACTGTCCTTGAGACTACAACTTCAGATTGGAGTAAGATATCTTTGAAAAGTAAATGTGTTAAATTAATATCATAGGACTTGCCACGTCGCGGTCCACGTAATGTATATATCAGTCTAGTATTTTCTGTAGTGGAATCTGCGCACGGTCTAGTATAGGCTGAGGTGAAGGGGAACCTATACACGGTCCAGGATTCTCTGTGGCGAAGTGAAACCGTTCATGCCGAAGCCGGCAATGGTATTGAGGGATGCCCATTTGCAGGCCAAGAGAAGACTATTTTTGAAAGTTTCCCACTGGATTGACAGGCGTGATAACCGAGCCAGTCATTCCAGCGGTACATCTTCAAAAATAGCCTTCTCCTGGCCTGCAAATGGACATTAAATTAGCAAATATTCTGATTGTCCTGACAGAATTTGGTCATTAAAGGGATAACTATACCAATGATAAAATAAGAAGAATAGGTCTCTCCAGATTTGTCACATATATGGGCTTTCAAGATTGCTCGTATCAGGCGCAAAGTTGCGGAATCCTCGCATACGGTCAGCCCCATTTTCAATAGACAGTTGTTGTTTAAAAATTGAGATGTTAAAGAGATACATTCGTGCCAACTTCACAATGTATACCTATGCTCAAGCAGTATGAAGATAATCAATAATCTGAACATGTGTTATCGGCATACGTTCAGCTGTTCCAATATTTACACACGATTTGAGAGGTTAGTTCTTAAGGCTATGCGTCTGCTACATGTCTCCCATATATCATTGTCAGAAGGATAATGCTGCAATTTGAAAGTTAAAGTACGCTAACAGTTGATGGAACCGTAGAGTGGCAAATGACAGGACAATTAAAAAAACGATGCTTAAGTCTCACAGCAGTCGATACAATAAAGATACTAATAATCCATGCGGCCATACTGGAACTCGCTCTACGGGAATCCTTTTGGGGAACATTAGATTTTACTAATATTTTGTATAATTTCAACAAATACTACACGGCGATTATCCTATAGCAATTGGAACGAGTTGCATGAACACCGACTGTAGCGCATTTCTCAAGATGACGTTTCCTGAAGATACGAACAGATTTATTGTCCGATTGTTGTAGTGAATCTGTGTGACACGTGTGGATACTGGTGCATGAATTATGGCCGCTACCAGCCACATTGCTAAGCACCACCTCAGGAGCAACGTGAGCGACACTCGAACTCTGGCTTGTAATGGCTACCATAGCTGAAAATAACGTAGCACTACTAAAGAACACACGTGCAATACACTGCTCTTGTACGCCACACCTGCAATACAATTAGCCATTATGGATAGTTGTGTCGCTACAATGGACGTCTCCAGTTTATCAATCCATCATCTACGTGACGTGTAGGGTGACGCCATAATCAATTACAGTATGAATGCCTAGATTTAGTCCGTTCTAAACAGGTAATAGTTCGACATGTTGTACGAATTATATGTCTTTACACGTTAATAAACATTCTGGCGAGCATTTTGAAACTAATTTGACTGGATACTGATGTTACCATAGGTCAAATTAGTCTCAAAGTATTCAGCAGCTTACCTGTACAGTTTTGTGGAAATTGAGAATTGGAGAGCGCGGCGATGGATTGATCCCAACAAGGGCAAAAGTGTAGGTCGAGATTAGCTAGAGATGAGCGGGTCATAGCTAAATCTGAATTCCGCAATTGGATGCGTTACTTCTGGGTATAGATATTGTGTGACATCGCATGTAGCGAGACAGTTCAACAGGTCACTGGTTAACAGATGTGTGAATAATGTAAATATCAGGACCACTTCTGAAACAATAAGCCGAATGCCCATATTCGCCTCGTCTCCAATTGAAAATGATACAGCGACAATTGTCTTCCTCGGTCATTCGGCGATGTCAACATATATGCCTTACAGGAGGCTAGACGTTGCGGGTCTGATTCGCTATAAGCCGGACCTGATGTCCCGGTCATCGAAATGAGCGTCGTCCAGTTCACACCATGTGTCGTCATTATATGTTTATCACGAAAGTTCTACTAACGTGCATCGCCCTATCGCACGGTCTCGCCCTCCCACTGACGCTCTCGTATCGAGTCCTCGAACAGCGAAGCGATGTGAGTGGGCGGTGTTTAATTTACAATGCGAATTTGAACTGGATATCACCTTTTCTATTTGCTGGTATCTATCAGGCATCATAATAGCGGCAGTGTTGAAAATGATACTGTACGTGTATATCATAGTCTTGTCTTACTTATATCTCGATTACCGCTGCATACAAGGGATAAATATACCACACACACACACGCACGCACGCACGCACGCACGCACGCACGCACGCACACACACACACACACACACACTCGCACGCACACACTCGAGCGACCAACTGACTAGCTGACTGACTAACCGACCGTCCGATCGACGGACAGGACCCGACCGGACAAAACTGGACCCAGTGGGCACGACCGACACTACCCGACCCGACCCGACCAGATCCGACCTGACCAAACTCGACCAAACTGGACCATACCTGACTAGACAGACTGACAAAGGAACATGACGATGTATTAAGCTGCTGCTGGCAGGTAAACCAGTTATGGCACTATGCTCCACGCTAATTTTGGTGCTGCAAATAATCGTCGCTATAACATATATTAAGATGCTTCGCACAAGCAACTTTGGGTGGGGTCGTAAAAAATCCTGGGAAAAAAATTGGGACCGTAGCTACAGAAATTCTTTCAACCTCATTCTCACTATAGCAAGATGCAATTTTATTCAGGCATAATTCATTTCTTTGTAAATTCGTTTATGTACGATTTCTGGGGGTTTTGCACGCATCAGCACATTTATTAACTATTTCAGTATCGTAAATTGTACATTTATATTTGCAATCTTGGTCCAATGACATCCTCTTATTGTGTTGCAAGAACTATATGAAAAAGATACCGGAGAGAGTTAATCGGGAATAACGCCATACCTCAGTATTGAGGTACGCCGATTACGTCTCTAGTGAGAACACGGCCTTAGATTAACGTTGATTACAGAGTTATTGGCATATACTTAAAGCGCAAAGTTGCGGTTATAGTGTAATACTAGAGATGGGTTCGACCTCCCGAAACACCTTTTCACATTTTTATGAATTTCTTACGTCTATTAATAACATCTTACAAATAAACCATTAACGGTACTACGTTTTACTTCCATGGGTTTAACACGGTTCAAAAGTTTAGAAAGTTAATTTACTCCGAACTGTATTTACGATAAGTTTACGGGCAGCAACTTGCTTCATGTGTGTATAGCTGTACATTAGTATTTATGCGTTCATACATAAATATAAATGACTGCACGGATGAAACTAAACATATCGGAAATAGTTTAACCCTCGAATTTGGTTACGACAATTTCAATTTTCTCATAGAAAATGTCCATTTGCAGACTAAGAGGAGACTACTTTTTAAAAATATACTACTGGAATGACTGGCTCGGTTATCGGGCCAGTCATTCCAGTAGTACATTTTCAAAAACTAGTCTTTTCTTGGTCTGCAAATGAACTTTTCTCAAGACCCCTGCAAAAGCCATTTTTGGCTGATATGAGTTAAAAGGTGGTAGAACACCTTAAAATGTAACAGATCTGAATCCCGTCATTACGATTAGACCTACCAGAATAACAAGTCTGTCGCTGAAAATGTCAATATGTTACAACATAAGCGTGCTACGAGCTGTCGTACTTCCGGGTCCATATGATTGTTTACACTGTAACCAACAGATTTGAATACTATAGATCGTTCATGGTGCCTTCAGTCAAACGCAGTTCATTAATTTACGACAGAGTGCGCATGTCACACGAGGATGTGATTTCCTGTAATATTTTTCCCGGCTGATCTCGCGTGTATAGGAGAAACACATATTGCTAACAAAACGTTATGTTTTGTTGCAAATTCTGTTACCTAGTCGAATAATATTAGTTACACCAGCGGTTTGGTGGGGGTACATTCTGTTACCACATGTGTACACGTTGTATTTCCCGAGCGCAGTGAGGGAAATACATTTTATATTTCCCAAGCGTAGCGAGAGAAATATATTTGTTTGCACGTGTGTTAACAGCCTGTGCACGCGTCATAACACTGGTGTAACGAATTTATTACCCCTCAGACGTCAGTGAGAGATTAAGAAAGAGAGAGAGAGAGAGAGAGAGAGAGAGAGAGAGAGAGAGAGAGAGAGAATTTAATCTTGAGAGAGAGAGAATTTAATCTTGATTTCAATATTGCCAATTTTCAACACTTTATAACATCATTTTCAGAATTCATCACCTCTTATGACGTCGTGACCTTCGTCATTGGCTATTTATTGTTACGTCATAATTAATCTGCGTAGTAAGACTAAAACACAATGTTCGCGGGGGGGGGGGGCGGGTCGGGACCACGTGTAGTAATTCCCTCGCGTGTGGAAAATATCAGATCATACATCACTGATCGTAACCAATCAAATAACAACATATGATCATGTGCCATTACTCAGGGGTAATAATAGTAGTTACACCATTGCTTAGCAGTGGGAACAGGCTGCTACCGCACGCACAAACGAGCCTAGAGAGGGAAATATAAGTGTGTGCGTGTGTGGTAACAGCCTGTACCCACGGCTAAACACTAGTGTAAAGAATGTATTACCTCTCAGACGTCTAGAGAGATGTTTTATCATAACGCGACATTTACATAAGCATTTCTTGAATTAGACATCTCGACAGCAAAGTCAAACGCAGTTAAATCTGACTATAACTGACTGTATGGACCATTAGGCTACCCTATGGCGTAGACAGTAAAGACTAAAAGCGCTCATATCATCCAGTTCATGTGACGTTTCAGTGCCAGAGTTGCTGGTGCCATTAGCAGCTGTAGGACGTGGGTTTGCTGAAGCAGGTTTGTCCTCATTGTTTGTAAACATACCGTCACCGCAACTGTCAGCTGATCTAGCTTTTCTACACGGATATGCACAATCCTTTTCATATCGATATGATGATAACTGTAATTGACATACTCGTCACAGATAGCGTATTGTTGGCAAATCAATATTCCAGGGTTGTGATCTGCAACAGTTTGATGATAATTAATTCACCGTTTTGATAGCTATGATACTATCATCGCTCTGTCGGGTATTAAATTTGTTATATAAGCGGGACCCAGTCAAATAGGTTCAAAATATGCAATAGATTTCATGTATAGTTGTTTTGAAATTGAGACACCTGATTGTCAAAAATGCCAAATCAGGCGCATATCTGCAATTTTAGAGACATACATATTAGTATTATGAGCTTTGTGGCTAGTTGCGCAGTACAGTTACAACATGGTTCCGCGCGGGGATACCGCGCGGCATTGCCCTCGCTTGCGGGAAATACCAGATCATCCACCACTGATCTTAACCAATCAAATAACAGCATGTGGTCATGTGGCATTACTGAAGGGCAATACAATGTTAGATTAGTAGCCTACAGCCAACCAAATTTTATTTACGAGAAAATATACATAAATTCTGGTCTTGAGGGTGTAGTTGATTATTATGCTAGTGTAAAGAGCTCATGGCAACGATGTGCTATTTTTGTTCGGTCTCTCCTCTGATTACAAGAGAAATTCGAGTCAGGGTATTCTATTGGCTAACATGGTATGATAGAGCATTACGATTGGACCGGGAACTTAGCCCGAAGAATGAGACGAGCTATGAGCAACGTCAATGTCTTAAACTACCCGACCAGGGGCACTGTCTGTTTACTGAACTGACGTCATCGGCGGTCGCGACGACTATTCCCCCCCCCCCACCCTAGCGATGGTATGCGCATGCGCGATCTGGTTAATATATCCTACATCTATGTTATAACTCTTGAACTGAAATGGCAGCGTCTCAGTTTTTCGACCAATATGCAGGAAAGATGCTAGATATTTACGAAAATAATTTGACTGGAACCCAGTAACACCGCCCAGTCCATTTAGTTTCAAAATATTTAACATAATATACCTTACGGGTCTACATTATGAAGAATTGTCGATTTCTGAACATAGAGATTTAAGCATTGTAGGAATCCAGTTTCCCAGTCAATCATATGACGTCATAATCAACTACGTCACGTGTAGTCTGATGCTATAATTAATTACGCCATGAAGAAAACGATTCAGTCCGTCTTAAACTCTTAATAGCATGCTAAGTTATACGAAATGTATATCTGCACTATTTAATACACATTCTGCAGAATATTTTGAAACCAATTCGCCTTGGAGTTGTTGCTGCCATAGGTGAGTATTACATATAAAGAATGTAATGCATTAGCACTTACATGACATCATACACTGTCGCTTGAGGAGACAAAATGGTGGCGATTGCTGGTCAACGTTTATACGATGTTACAAAGCAGATAATCGTGATCCTGAATGATATGGAATCTACAGACTATGGCCTATCGGCGCAATACAACATTTGAGATGAGATTAGCATCCTTAAATAAAAATCTTATTATTGGTCAACAACAAATGATGGTAACGCCATTAGCACACACGTATCACGGAATTAAAGGCACACTCCTACACGGGTCTATTAGACAGTTATGGTGTTATATGTTCATTGGATAAACTTGGAAAGCCCCTTTGGCAAGGTTATGCCACTTTTACAAATCTCCATTTGATTCTGGACGTTGTAACAAATAACACACGCGAATGCTCAAAGCTGCAACGGCATTCTATCAACTTATTTAAACAACATTTAACAGTTCGCATAGCTATTGCCATTCAACTGAAACCTCAATATTCGTCAACATCTCGGAAACGGGCGCATGACTAAAACAGGCTTTCTTATTGAAATTCAACACTGCGAAGAGCGGCCAGTCACTAAGTATATTTCCTTGTATATACATTCAACAGAATTAACGGATCCATTTATAGTTATACTCCGCTCATTTCTAGCTAAGCTCCACCCACACCGTACTCATGCTGAGATCGATCTAAGTCCTGAATTTCCAGAATCTCAATATCAACGTAACTATACAGTTAAGCTGTTGAATATTTTGAAACTACTTGGACTGGGCGCTTTTGCTACATAGGACAACAACAGCGCCAACAGCGGCAGGTCGAATCAGTTTTAAAATACTAAACAGCCTGTTTGTTAAGTATTAAAGCAATATAATTCGTACGTACACTTAACGGGGCTAGATACGCCATTCATTACCCATTTTGCTTATGCGGTCCGCCTGTATATGACGTAATTGTTTATGACGTCATATGCTTAAGTGGCATATTTGTTCTATCCATTTAATCGTGATGCATTTTATACGAACTTTATAGTTTTAGAGAAACACGTGCATACCCTAGGCAGCAATGGCGCTCAGTCAGCTGATAGTCTGATGCCAGTCCGGTAGTAGTAAATCTTCTTGGTATAGTGGTAAACACTCCGGTAGTGGTAGTACATCCGGTTGTGGTCGAACCATCCATTTCACATATCCAAAAGCTTGTGGACCCGGAATACTATTGCCTACGGTAACTGACTGTTATTAACACGTTCATGCGTACGCTGTTCAACCACGTTCTCTCGAGGAAAGTCCATTTGCAGACCAAGACATGCTTATTTCTGAAAATTTACAACTGGGATGACTGGGTGAATAATCGAATCAGTCATTCCAGTGGTAAATTCCTCTCTTGACCAGCAAATGGACATCCATTAAGTAATTATTTTGATTTTCTTGACCGAATTAACCAGCTGCATTTATGACACTATAATTGTTCCATAAGACACGTTTTAAAGTAGGTAATGATAGAATCGCTTAAATCGTAAATAACCATAGCAATGCCGAGGATTATGATGCGATATGGACCATTCGTTCACGGAAATACACAATTATCTACCCAGGAGCGATTCCCGTCAATGAATAACATCTTTATCCGAGAGAAGATGGGTATGAGCCGCTATGAACGTAAGAAACAGATTTCCTATTGGCTATCATCGCACATCGATATTGATTCCGCGGCACCGCTCCATCCTGGTGCACGGACACCACACTTGAAAATCCCGCTTCTGTTCAGAGATGTTTGCAATTGCATGAATGCATAAGCCAGGATGCTGTAGCGGACTTGTCGAGTCAACGACTACATTGTTTTCCCACAGACCATGAAATATACCACGCGTTTAGCATTACTTTAATGTCAGCTTTTTGAACATTGGTAAATCTCCTTTTCTTGATTGATAAATCGCCATTTAACGCTTCTGCGCGGAGATTACAAAACCAGCTGACATTTTACAGTTCAAAGATTGCACACTGTTGCCCTCCATATGACCGGAGCTGAATCATATCACTACTGTAACAAAACGAGCAATTTATATTGCTCTAATAACAGGGCCGATAGGATCTCGGTAGCTGCGGTTGCCCCAGTGATATGGATAATTAAACCTTTGACCCTAAGAATTGGTCCACGTATTTGGGACCAGACGGACAACCTCGCACGCCAGTTTGGTTAAGCTATCCTCAGGAGCAACACGTGCAATGACAAATGCGTCTTTCAGTCATATGGTTTTCTAAATAATCATATTAATCGCGTCAAATTAGCCTTGAGCTTTGAACCGTTGAGCCCAACTTCATAAATCATCTTTGGGATTGCACGTGCAACCATCCACTCACGTCCGTTCAAGATCTCTGTAGGCGAACCAGTGTTATCAAGAGATGCTTCTTTCAGGCACATAGTTTCCAAAGTAATACTTTTAATCTGGATGCCCTAGCCGTGACATTTGTCAAGTTGAACACAAATTTTTGATTATGATTCAGGATTATTATTTGCAATTTGAGGGTATCGTTAGTAATGCGGTTAGATGGCAATAACGGCATGGTTTAGATACTGGTTCAACAGCGTGAATTATTGCGGTTGGGCCTGCATGCTGTGTGCCTTTCTATCTTCTGAAAATGATGGCACCTTCACGCGGTTTCCTCCATCGGTACCCTCGATGAAGCTAACAGCATCATGGTTTACAAACTGACATTCGCATACAGGCAGCAGCTTGATCATGTCTAGCTTTCCTTAACCAAACGACCGCTGTTCTCGACACCCTCAAACACGGACACATCCATTGTAGTTCGCTATCGCAAGGTAGAATGTTCACGGTAATTCTCGCTCATCAAGAAGAGAAACCAAGGGAAGAGTATGTGATTACTACAACATGAATATAGCAGCCATCCAAAAAGCAAAAGTATCTACTCACTCAGAACAGCTCTTGCAGTCAGACCATAACTTAATTCCAATCGAATAGAAAAAGCCAATCAATGAGGCCTCGGTTTTGTAATTCGACCAAGACTGATGGCCATGTCTCAGTTTTGCATACATCACTGAACGCATTGCAATTATTGCCTAACGATACCAATGAGAAACGACACTATCACAAAATGTCAAATTGTGAATGCATATCGCTGAAGACTCACATATCGATCATTCAATACGCGATACCTTCTATGGTGAATTGTACACAACGATCAACATTCCAGCAAGATGGCAACTCTTCCCATGTGGAGACCTCAAATCCAAACATGGAAAACTAAGCAAAATAAATAAACAAACTGGGTTTGATTCGTCTATTGTTTTCTATTGAATGAGGAAACGCAACAGTAAAGGAACTGTCTTGATCTGTACGTATGACCTATATGTAATAAATACAGTTTTTAGGCACCGTGCTGTCATTGAACGGAATTGACAGACCACTTTTAAATCCACAAAAGCAATTCTTACTCAGATTGAGTACATACTGTGCGAATGCAAAAATGTTACCCGGACTCTCACGATTCTCAGATTCACGATAATAGGGTGGTAGAAATAATAATTCCGACCATAAACCAGTGATTACTCGATTAGTGTTTGATCGACCATAAACCATGGATTACTTGATTAGTGTTTGATCAAAAGTGCCTCATTTAGAAGCAACCCTCCCTATGATCTTTTAAAACTAACATACGACAAGGCCACCTATGCATCGACAACCAAATAATAGAAAAACAATAATTAAGCAGATGGACATGGCCGACCTCAGCTCTAACCAAACGAAGCCTTACATAAAATCTTAAAATGCATGGCGAGGCTAACTGACAAAACATCAGTGTAGAAACCAAACGAAGTATTTTGATGATCCCCTTACTATAAAGCTGTCTGAACAAGAGAAAGCTCCAAGACAACGCATATATATCAAAACACTCGAAATTAAAAGACAGACTCGCCAAATCAGTGAGCGATTGAATGAGCTCATCGAACTCATCGTTAAAATAGCAGATGACCTGGTAAACCAGAACACGTCCAACGATACTTGTCGAAATATGTTCAGAGGAAGCAAAGCATTACAGTTCATCACTCCTCAACACACACAACACACACGCACGCGCGCACGCACGCATGCACGCAATCACGCACGCGCGCACGCACACACGCACGCACGCACACACGCACGCCGCACGCACGCACACACTTACTGTGATTGTCACGTCATCGATGTTTCTGTATGCGTGTCTCTGTATGTCTGTCTCGATATGTCTGTCTCTGCATGTGTGCCTCTGTGCGTGCGTGCGTGCGTGCGTGCGTGCGTGCGTGCGTGCGTGCGTGCGTGCGTGCGTGCGTGCGTGCGTGCGTGCGTGCGTGCGTGCGTGCGTGCGTGCGTGCGTGCGTGCGTGCGTGCGTGCGTGCGTGCGTGCGTGCGTGCGTGCGTGCGTGCGTGCGTGTCTATGTATGTCTGCCACTGTATGCCTGTCCTTGCATGCGTGACTCTCTATGTGTGTCTCTGTATTTGTGTATCTGTATGCGTGTCTCTGCAGGTGTGTATCTGCATTTGTGTCTCTGCATGTGGAGCTCAGCATGCGTGTATCTGCACACGTGTCTCTGTATGTGTGCCTCTACAAGTGTGTCGCTTATGGCGGTCCCTGTATGTGTATCTCTACATGTCTGGCTCTGTATGTTTGTCTCTGTATGTGTGTCTCCATATGTGTGTCTCTGTATGTGTGTCTTTGTATTTATGTCTCTGCAGACGTGTCTCTGTATGTGTGTCTCTACATGTGCGTCTCTGTAAGTGTGTCTCTTATATGTCTGGCTCTGTATGTCTGTCTCGGTATGCCTGTCTCTGTATGCGTGTCTCTGCATGTGTGTCTCTGTATGTGTGCCTATGGATGTATGTCTCTGCACGTACGTCACTGCATGCATGTCTCTGCATGTGTGCCACGGCATGTGTGTCTCTGCATCTCTGTCACTGTATGTGTGTCTCCGCATGTGTGTCTCTGCATGTGTGGCTCTGCCTGCGTGTCTCCGCATGCATGTATCTGCATGTGTGTCTCTGTATGTCTGTCTCTGTATGTGTGTCGCTGTATGTGTATCTCTGCAGGTGTGTCTATCCGCAAATGTATCCCTGAAATGGGGAATCCAGTTTTAACTATGCCTGCCCATCTCTAGCTAAGCTCCAACCCACATTGTTCCCGTGTCCGGATCGATCGATCCTGAACTCCTTGACGATCAATTTCCAAAAAAACTATTAAGGGAAGCTGTTACATATTTCGAAACTCATTTGACTGCGTGCTGTCGCTGTCTGTGACAAATATTCAACAGCGTGTTTATTAAATAGTAAATACTTACAATTCGTACAACAACATTTTAGTCATTTATGAAGTATGCGTTCGTGACTTAATTACGCCATTTATGGGGTTACTGATTATGACGCCATCCTGCACGTTACGTAGTTGATTGTGACGTTATATGATTGGTTGGTTGATGGATAAACTGGAAAGATTCATTATTGAATAGATTTGGCTCACTCGTTAGCTCATGAAGGGACATTAAAGCCTTAAATTAATTTTCTCCAGATTTAAACTCCACCCCACTCCAACCCCGGATCTGCCTAATATCGTACTACGGATCTACGGATATAGCGGAAGGTACTGATCTTCTAGTTTCCTTATAACTATTTTTTTCTGGGAAACGAAGATTCAAAACTTTTTTTGGATCAAAATATTTCAAAGAATTTAAATTCAAATTCAAATTCAAATTCGAATTCATATTTACTTTTTCTGCCATTACTCCGGAGTGCAAAAACAGAATTGTCGGCTGTAGCACACGCCGTCATATTGTGACAGTTTATGATTGTTTTGAGTTTAACGTCAACGGCCCAACTATATAACTCCATTTTAAGAGAGCGGCCAAAGGTGTAAATCAAAATCTCGAGTACCTGCTAGCTAATCTTGCAGTAAAAGCGTTGCAATCATTAACCAGAGAGAAAATTCGTGCCAGATAATATATAGATCCAGATTAGGACTATTCTGAGGTGCATAGAGACACGTGTCAATAGGATGTGTTTTGCTATCAATATATCACTTACTTTAGGTGATGAGCGATATTGTAGCCACCGGGGGGCGTGCGTGGCTCCACTGTTACTGATGCTGGGCGGTGCTGCCGACGCAGCCCCTCCAGCTGCTGCCGCTGGTCAGTCAGCCTTGAGATTGGGGAGCGGTTGCCGCGCATCTCTGGTGTCCACAAAATCCTAACCCCAGGGCAGGTGGGACATTCACGTTCCGGTGGGCTCGTGCAGCAATTGCCGTATCATCTCGGCTATTCGTGCCCCCAGTGTGTCTAGCCCCCATCTCTATGGTGGAAAGAACGGTGCTAGCACACGAATTTACATTACTTACTTACAAAAGTAGCAAACGGTCCTTTGTTGTTTGCTTGCTACTTTAACCATTGTATGTAAAAACAGAAAAATTGGTGTGTTAGTTTTATGTTTCGCCATCGGTACCTAACCGATCTTGGTTTGCGAGAGGAAAGTGCCTCGCGCGGGCCTCCGTCACAGGAAAAATGCCTACAACGCCGAAGCGGAGGAAGAGGGAAGATAGGAGAGAGAAATCCGTCCAGCAATATTACGTACGGCAAAAATGGCGAACCCATTCCACTACGGTGTCAAGGATGACTGTATCCTTACCGTTTGCTTGCGAGGAAATATACGACGGTACTGCACCGTGCTTCGCATGGAAAACGGCCGAGAGAGAGAGAGAGAGAGAGAGAGAGAGAGAGAGAGAGAGAGAGAGAGAGTGAGAGAGATAGAGAGAGGGAGAGGGAGAGGGAGAGGGAGAGGTAGAGAGAGAGAGAGACGACCGATCATAACGATGCAGGAAAAAATGGCGACTGCATCCTTGCCATTTGTTTGAGAGGAAGTTTATGACGGTACCACATCGTGGCGCCTTGTGAGAAGGCAACCGGTGTGAAGCTGACTACAAAAATGGAAGGGAAGGGTGGATGTACTCTCACCGTTGGTGTGCAAACGGCTAGGGAGTCATCCCAAGGTAACAGAAATGAGGAGGGACATTAAGTTATCCGTAATATCTACAAGGTTGGGAATATACAATTTTGCGAGAGTAAAATGCCTCCGTGGGCCTCCGTCAAAAAGAAAAATAACTTCAACGCCGAAGCGGAGGAGGAGAGCGGTAAAAATGGCCGCCCTCCTATCATACGAAGAGAGAGAAAAATTGTATTTATCCTAATGTAGTTAGTTTAATATTGCTGCGTACGGTGCATACATGAAGATGGGGTGGCTGATTCTTGTGGAATTCACCACCGTCACCTTGTGTGAGTTAAAGATCAATTTTAGTTGGTACCATTCTTAGTTTTGCGTACCTTGTGTGAGCCTAAGCTTACATTTAAGCTTTGAGTCCAAACATATATTTTAGGCCGCAGATGGCGTAGCACCAATTGTCTTTAACGAATATGTCCCCTGGAGAGGATGCTCGATACCGTTGCTAATACCCCACGGCGCATCTCTCCTCAGGCCGACAGTGCGCAATATGTTGTCTGGTGGTAGCTTCAGAGGCGCAGAGCGATCACTCCACAAACCGCATGGCAACCACAAATAACATCTCATGGACACTTATGGTGGGGAGAGCGAAACGTATTTCCATCTATGGTAGCTTTCCCATAGGGCGTGGTGAGTGTGAAAGACGCGACTCTGCGCTAATCACTTGTTGAACGCACACACGATCATATTTATTTTTCTTCCTCTTAGGTGTGTTCCTACCGGGAGCACGTACATATATTACATCTCCCCTTCTTATGGAAGAGTTATATATCATACTACTAAATGAATAACAATTGCATGCATAATAATATAAACTAAATACTACAGAGTATAATCATTAAAGCGAACTGGACGCTTAACGGTTATACCAACACTTGTTTTTAGAATTGATGGAGGATGGGGGTCAGGTGGGTCCGAGTCAAATTGGTATTTGACCTTTTGAAATCGATTTTTCATGGATACATAATGGACTTGGTTTTGGTAGTGTATCTGATATAGTATTTGAATAGTCATCTACCATAGACGAATTGTATGCACTGATCGGTCTACTTTCGTTTGTTCTGATTAGATGTCGCCTATTACGTCTATAATTTCTGCAATAAGGTCTTGTAACCTTGTAGGAACGAGGATATTCTTCCAGTCTGGAGGAGATAACTGCTGGCTGCCATCTATCATTCAAACGCATACGGACAACATCTCCAGACGATAGGTGTGTTAATTCTTTACTACCAATGTAGTGGTATTTCTTATGCCTATCCTGTCTATCCTTTAACTTGGTACGCAAACATTGATGGGCATTATGGTTAGGCATTAGATGTGACTTGGTAGTTGGTACGAATGCACGAAGTCGTCTACCGAACAACATTTGAGCTGGTGAAACATTTACACCATCAATTGGGGTTACACGATATTCTATTAAAGAAATCAATGTGTCTTGACCACTTTGTTCAGCCTTTATCATTAGACCTTTCACTGTTTGGCGCAATTTTCAGCTTGATCATTTGACTGTGCAAAACCTGGCGATGCCGTTTTGTGCTTAAAACACCAAGTTTGTGAGAAATTTCGAAGATCTTGGCAGTCAAAACAGGGACCATTATCAGAAATTACAGTCTCTGGGATGCCATGTCTAGCAAACATCGACTTCATGTCAAGGACATAATGTCTGCCTGTCTTGTCCGGCAGTAGCTGTATCTCAAGGTATTTAGAATAATAGTCAACACAGATCAAGTACTCATGGTCTCTGTACTGGAACAAATCAGTACCAATTTTGCACTATGGACGATCTGGAATATCGTGTGAGACGAGTGGCTCTTTGGCATTATTACTTCGATGACCTTGACAAACAGTACAGGCTAAAAATAAATTTTCAATGTCGGAGTTCATATTTGGCCAATACAAACAGTCCTGGGCTCTGCTTTTACATTTTTGGATACCAAGATGGGACTTGTGTATAACGTCAAGCATATCTCTCTGCATGGATTTGGGATCATTATCCTGTCAGATTTATATAGTATACCATCATAACAGGAAATTATATCTCCCAAAATGGATGGACGTTATCAGAACATTGATTTTTACTAATTGGCCAACCATTTAGAACGTGATTTGCTGCATTCTGTAACTGCTCATCCGATTTGGTTTGAAATTGCAATTTTTTATACATTTCATCTGAACACCTTACCATTTGAATCATCTTGACCTGAAAACTGTCAGTTTCATCATCATACGAATCATTGATAAAAGCACGTGACAAGGTGTCAGGTACACTCAATTCTTTCTCTGGCTTATATTTGACCTGTAGCGGGTATTTTTGTACACGCAAAGGCATGTATTGTAACCTTTGTGGAGCTTGATATAAGGCTTTCTTACAAATCGTTACCAGTGGTTTATGATCGGGCTCAACATATATGACGTCCTGACCATAAAAATATTCATGGAACTTCATGGCATACATTTCTTTTTCTATCTGTACAAAATTGCCTTGTGACCATGACAATGCCTTTGATGCAAACGCAATAGGGCTACCGTCTTGCAATAATACACAACCAACACCTTTTGAACTTGCATCAACCGACATGGTCACAGGTTTAGTTGCACCAAAGTATTTAAGTACCGGTGCACTTGACAAAACATATTTCAATTTCTGAAACCCTTTCTCTTGCTCAAGGCTCCAATGCCATTTAACATTTTTGTCCAACAAACATCTTAAGGGGGCTATCATCTGTGACAAATTTGGCACAAATTTGGCAAGATATGTTACAACACCTAAAAATCCCTGTACTCCTGGGACATCCATCGGAGTAGGCATTTTACCTTTTTAGAATCTGGTAGGACACCATCTTTGGTAAGAATATGACATAAATATGACACTTTATCAGTATTGTGTTCTGACTGTTCTCGATTTAGTTTGATACCTGTGGTTCTAGCTCTTTCTAAGACCTTTCTGACTCTTTGATCATGTTCAGCCTGAGTTTTTCCCAAACTAGAATAGCATCTACTACGACCTTAACACCTTCTATATCATCAAATGCTTGGGTCATTATTTTCTGAAACACTTCTGGAGCCAATTTATTCCCATTGCGAGAATCTACCAAAGGGTGTATTAAAGGTGTATAGTATTCTACTTTCATTATCGAGTCTTACAAACCAAACTCCATTACTGGCATCTAGGACAGTAAAAATTTCCGAACCATTTAGTCGTGGTAAAAATGTTCAAGGGGTTTCATTGGGAAGTGTTCACGCTTAATAGCATAATTAACATCTTTGGTGTCAATACATAATCTAATTTTACCTTTGGGTTTGGATACTACGACCATCCTATTCACTCAATCAGTTGGTCCATTAGTCTGTTCAATTACTCCCAGATCAACAAGTCTATCAAGTTCTTGTTCAACTTTGTCTCTATGTTTTACTGCAACTTTACATCACTGGCGTCACACTCATGTCAATGGAAATGTGATGTAAAACATCTTTAATACAGCCTAATCCATTGAACACATCTAGATATTCATCAAGTGCATTTTAAATCGGAATGCTTTTTGCAGGAATGGATTACTACGTGACCCGGCAGCTCACGGATCCTGGTTCACATAAGCTGATGAATTGGAATCACGAATTTGTTTCACACAATACGGATCACGTTTGTGCCTCTTTACACTGCACAATTTTTCTGATTTTACGTCATGCACAATCTCATGCGTGTCACTTACACAAACATTATCTGGCTTTACAAATATCGATTCTTTTCCAACAGCGTAAATGTGTTTAATTAAATTCATGTCATTACAAGTGGTAGCACCAATCAATTTTGGGCCATTATTATCGACTATGTGGAAATTTATGACGTACCACCTCTTTGTGTATCGACATTCTAGATCAGTTTTGCCCATAATTTTCACTCTGTGACCCCCATAGGATTTTGCACGTACTTTGGATTTACACAACTTGATACCATTTGGTTTAATAATTTTCGATAACACACTATAACTCATCAGGTTAACATCTGAATCCGTGTCTAGCTTACACGTGATTGGCTTATCCTGCAGGTACATGGTACACGTAAATTGATGCTCACGATGAGCAGTGCTGCTGTTATCCTCCTGTTTTGATACTATATTAAACCAACGAATATATCGTCTTCAGGCTCTGAATCAGACCAACTGAAAATCTCTGCTGCATGTATGTATACATTGGACTTCCAGTTACCATTACCATAACTACGTTGTCTACGGTCTCGGTGTTGTCCTTGATATTTGGGTCTTGACTCCATGGACATAGATTTAGAACGATTACGATTGTTAAACTTCTTACCACCCAATGCACTTCGACAACATTTAGCATAGTGACCAGTCTTGTAACACGAATTACAAACAACCGTGCATGCAGGACATTTGCCACCTCTCCGCTTATAGTAACCAGAGGCATGACATGGTTTACTTGATACCATGCTCACAGCATTGACAAGCGATGATTCATCAGTCAGGAGTGATGTCATGTGACTTTTAGACGTTTCAAAAGCTCGGCAAGTGTCAATACATTTATCAAGTGTAAGATCACAATTACGTAGCAATCTTATTCGCAGTTCATCATGTCTAATTCTGTCTCTGATTAGCGAGTCGTGTAACGTATCAAATCTACAATCGTTGGCTTTTACTTTCAAGTCTGTGACATACTTATCAATTGGCTCACCATTTTGTTGATTTATCATAATAAATTGATGTCGAACGTACGTCAGCTTCTTCTTTGGTGCACAAAATAAATTAAATTTATCTTTTAATACTTGAAGTTTATTTCGTTCGTCTGCTGTGTATGTCATTGTATTGCAAATACGGAGGGCTTCGTCACCAGCGAGATGGAGAAATAACACGCACAGTGTTGCGCCATCTTTCTCAGTGTAATTACTTGCTGTCACGAACAGCTCAAACCGCTGTACCAAGTTTCTATAGATTTCTGGTACATTACCAACAACGTGTATCTCGTTAGGAGGTTTTAACATATTGTAGCTCGTGAGGTAGCGTTGGGCCATTCCAGTGTCTGATGTTGGCTCGCTGTGTCGCATGTACATGACGTGTGATAACGCTAGCTAGCTTCCGGTCTCGGGGTTATGAATCCCGTGCGATACTGCCCTACGGGTAACAAAGACCAGCTCATTAGGCCAGTGGAACTCAATCATTCCGGTGGGGCCGTGCGACCATTGCCGCGGACATTAAAGACAACAGTATCAGCCCATGAGTTTGTGTCACCGGTATGCCTGTCCCTAGCAAGTTCGTGATCTATGGACTTACAATATGTGATTGGTGACCTACATAAATAAGTATATACAATTAATTTACCTAAACAGACCGTAAAGTTTGCTAGATAACAATGAGCATACGAAAATACAAGACATAGAGACAGCCTGATGAACTTTTAAACGCGGGCTCCCGGAGGTACCACACAGACTCGTAGGTCCGCAGCGGTATCTCTGCAAAGGAGACTCCCGCATATGAGATAACTTAATATAAGTTATTATACCTCTAAGCTGAAAGGAAAGAAAATTATCTTTTATAGTGGTGAAAAGCTATGTGCCTCGCGCGGGCACTACTCTTGATGCTCTTTTCGGGTGAGAAATAGTAGCCTCGCGCGGGCCGTCGTCACTGAATCCTTGCAAGAGGCAAGTGCCTCGCGTGGACCTCTGTCACAGGAAAATCCTGCCACCACTTAAAGCGGGAGAAGAGTATTGGCCAAAAAGGGCCGACTCTAATATTCACCGTAGTGAAATTATGACTATAATGTTGCGTGCTGTTTTACGTGAAGATGGGACAAGCGATTCCAGAGGGATTCCCACGTCACCGTCTTATGTATTTTAAAATATGATGAATTAGTAGGTGCCGCTTTTATTTATGCGGACCTTCTTCTATGCCTAACCTAAAATATAGTTTTTAAAGAGAAGAACTAGTTTAGGCCGCAAATGGCAGGCGCCTCCGAACTTGGTGAGAATCCGGAGATATTGCTCCATATACACATAAAACGTCACAGGACAATGGTTACTTTTCACAAAAAGCAGGTTTTTACGTAACTGATCCATCGTTATGGTCGGGGTAAGAGAGACGAATACCCACCATGAATGTCCTTCCCGTGAGGGCGTGGCAGATCCTAACATCTTGCCCAGACATTCTTAGCGAATTCGGTGGGGATGCATATCTCGCTCGTCACCAGGTCCTATGGAGCTAACCTTTTTAACCTGCCGCTAGGTTTAGACGCAAGTTGCCCAGTTATGCACTGCGGTACGGGGGAGACTTCCTAGAAGAAATTAATAATTATAATATGTTTTCGCAGTGCTTCCTACATTGGCAAGGATAACGAACTACAAAGTATCAGAAGATACGTGAGCAGTGTGTGTGACACCACACCCTGGCCATCACTGCTCGGAAACCCCAATAGTTCCCCAGGGTCGGATCAGTCCATGGTGCGGATAGGGACATCCAAACAATTACGAAGCCATAAGGCTTAGTGGAACATGAAGAGAGACAATAACTTATAAATATGAGGCCCAATAGGTATGTGGGCCAATTTTACACAACCTTGCCAGAGTGCGGGGCTAAATTATCGGAACTACCGGAAAAGAGGCGTACACTATGTGTCTCTTGACGAAGAAATTGTCTCTAATCATATTAACCTATCCTATTGAGCTAAATAGACAGACCTTTACTCGGTGGCATGCCGGGATAAACAGAGTTATAGCACGGACAGCGACCTCAGTGAAAAATTGTTGGTGGCGGGAGAAAGTGATGCATATATAAATGTTGCTGTATAGTGTTTCCTACGTGCACTGCAGTCCTATGTTTTCTACAAATAAACAAAACATTTGAACGGATGGCTGCTCGCCATATATAAAGCTAACCAGTACAAGTAATACAATGTGGAATGATCAGAATAATACATATAATACATGTTGTTGGACCTACTACGGTGCGGTTAGTAAAAACACCTTACAGTAAAATAAGAATAACTATAAACAGATAAAGAAATTATAACTAGCGGTCCTAAGACCGTTACGGTTCCTTTTAGTCATCAGGACCGTTTAAACACATAAAGTATAATCATCAAAGTTGTAATTAACGGAATAATTAAAGATGTTAAGTATAGTTACTTGAATAGTCGGTAGCCATTCTTAACGACGGGCTATCGTGTTACTGAAATTGATATGTCACGGTTAGCGTGGCGTGAGTTGACGCGTTCACTGGAAGCTGGAGAGTTCCCGCATGTCGGTTCCCGCAAACAGGATTCCCGCATGCAGTCCAGAACGGGAGCGGAGCGAACTCAGGACGGTAATCACAATGTAAGAATGTCTAACGAACAGTCAGTAAGTTCTACAATAACATTACGGCTAGGAAGAAAGTTCCCGTACACCGACGGTACGGCTGAGAGTTAAGAACAACCCATTTATCTTGGGGGGGGGGGTTGAATATGGATGAAGATCATAACTAAGCTTAATGGTGCGGGGTACGTCAGTTAGCTCTTAAGACGTACTGGGCAAAGTTTACTCGCTGCAGTCAAAAAGTGTAAATAAACCTCACGACATCAGTACGGGGGCGGTTGAATAACCACTTTTTGGTGCGGCCGCCAGATCCGGCGAGTTATCCACCAAAGAATTTCGCTGCCTCTACATCTGTAGAATCACATATTCAGGCCGGGAAAGGTCTCACCGCAGGATTGTGTTCCGAGTTAGTTCAAAATTCAGTCGAGAACAATATTGTCAAATGTTTCCAAAAATGCTCCCGAACAAATGTTCGGGAGTTACAAAATTCTTTTAAGATGCGGTGGGTTGGGTGGCTGCCGCAATGCTACGGGACAGATGCTGACCAAGACCGAAGTGATCTATTTAATACTGTCTTGGCTGATCGTAGCTGCTTTTGCAGATCCAACCTGTTCAGCCTCTGGCCGAGGATGCTCTCGAACTCTGGATTCCATCTCCTTTGATACTACTCGTGACGTCATAGGCGCAGGCCTCAACCAATCATCGGCCGAGCAATAGCCAATCAGCGCGCAGCTAATAATGACGCAGATGAATGTTCTAGAACATTCTAGAACTTCGGCGTACACGTGGTTATGACGTCACGGCAATATTTTGGAGACAATCAAAGGGGTTTTCCGTGGATCTTAACCGATTTTGAAATCGTTTACAGATATGGAAAGCCCGTCGAATTCTGATCTTGATTAATACCAGATTCGCCGGCAACAAGCACTTATAAAGGATTACATTGTACCTTCTCGGTACACTAAAAGTGCTATCCTATCTTGGACATGATATACGCGCTCTGTCAATGCAGTGGTAAGTGCGCGCATGCGCGCTACGCATCTTAACGAACTTAGTCATTTTTACGACGAAATCTCTCTCATAGGCTCATAGATGCTTATAGCTCTACCAAGGGGGCGTGTTCATGGAATGAATCCAGGACGGGCGGCGCGTACCCAGCTTAGCTAGTACGGCCGGCACCTGACCGGTCGATCCGAACTACAATATCCATTTTAAGATCCCACGCTCGTAAACACCATGTGAAAGACGCGACTCTGTGCTAATCACTTGTTGAACTCATACACGTTCATATTTATTCTTCTTCCTCTTAGGTGTGTTCCTACCCCGAGCATGTGCATATATTACAGTGAGCTCTAAGGCTTCGCCCAGTCACCATTATGAGTTAGATAGTGAGCCGTGTTTCTATCCGTCACCTAATGTTTCGAGTACGGACCGTGTGAGATCCGAACACTGGGGTTACCGTTCGCCTGCTTTAGGTTTGGAGAAAGTTGCCCAATGAACACTGCTGGGACGCCAGTAATATTGCATTATTTAAATTTGTGCAGGGTTTCCTAGTTTGCCATAAAAGGTCTTGCTTAATAGGTATCCGAAGATACAAGGGGCATGTATGTGAACGACAACTTGATTCTGGCCGACAAGAAACGCACTGTAGTTTATTGAGACGGTCCTAACCATCCTGACGGTGGGAAGCCAAACAATTATTTCGGCCAGACGGTCAGAAAAGCGTAGTCAAAGGAAGTTACTCTCTACTTTAATTTAGGAGGCCTTAATATGAAAACCCAACTATGAAAATCAGTAGTACCGTTTATAAAACGGTCTTATTGACCGTAGAGAAGAGTTTTTAATAAGCGGTCTCCATTTGTAGCGTAATCGCCCTTGGCTAGCTTATAAACCTATCCTATCAAGCTATGATAGTTCTAGGTTTGACGGTAACATGTCATGTTCTCTGGCGAGGGCATGCGCAGCGACCTTAATGTAAAAGTGGTGCCGTTGGAGAAAACATGGTGATGCATTTGTTGTTGATGTATAGCGTAACCTAGGTGTACTGCGGTCCTGATATTTTTCTAGTTTTCAACTACTAAACTAATAATATGGGCAGAATGCCTAATTACAATTATACATTCATGGCCAACTTAGCCTATGGTGCCGTTTAATGGCTGGCATCGTTTACAATGCATAACATTATATACAATATCGTTCTAAAACGGAGGTCGCATCCGACGTTACGGTACACCATAGTATGGTACTTTATTTATTAATAACAGTATAACGTAACTATGATATGTTCCTATGTGGTGCACCTATTTGTCATCAGTGAAAATTAAATGTCACATGTAGTCTTTACACAACCTTCTTACACTGTGAGTTGGTGCACGGTGTAGCTGCCACCTGAAGATTTGATGCAGGATGCTAGCAGGCCGGTATGTTTCATACTCAAAAACACAGTTATGCTGTTTGTGCTGTGAGAGTGGCGGATGCCTCCATTGTGTAGAGATGGTAAGTACATAGTAGATCAAATTATTTCTTGGCACAAGACGATCCACGCTGCTTAGCTGTTACGGTGTGCAAAGCAATGCCCTTGTCTGGACTACGTTCAAAACATAAATTCAGTGACACTGGATGCGTCCATTGATTGTTACCACCATTTCTGTCATGGTACGGCAAGTCCGGCGAGCCGTTACAAAACACCACCGTTCTTACACACTGGTTTGGTTGGTAGTAGTCAAAAGTCTTACACCGCAGTGTAGGCACCACTGGTGATGGTGGTAAGAATAAAGAGCCTTCTTTTAATTTAGAGTCTTGCCCCTGTTGATCTACCAGGAGCATCCAAAAACTTAATGCAGTGCGGAGAGCAGTTCTCCTGAGAGGGAACCTGACTGTAATACGCTGCATTGGTGTAGATTACAGAACGCGAGCTCTACCCAGTAGGCAGATAAGGAACGAGTTCCCAATCGGGCCGAAGCCGCCTCCCTTCTAACTGAGTTTGGCTTTGAGGGCACCTTTTATACTCGGTAAGAGGCTGTGTCAGCCGGCTCAGCCAATCAGAGCACGTGCTGTGTATGAGATGAGCCACTGGAGAAATAGTGCACGGCTCTCACCGATCATGTACGTGCGTTGGAGATGTCTATAGTTTGATTAGAGCTCTTAATAGTCCGCCTTAACATTACCGTTTCTTTGTCAGTTCTGAACCGGTTTTATTTCTGTTCAGGTTATTGAATTCTCCATTCGATTCTGGTAATAATTCATACCAAAATTGTGGAAAACAGTCCCATATTACGGAATTACCATAATATGAGCGACTATATACATAAGTTGCAGGCCTCCATAGGCTAACGCTTCAGCGTTTGTTTACATCTCATGGCCGCGCTTGCGCTTAGAGTGATTTCACGGACTCTGTCATTCTATTCTCTTTCCAAATGACTTATAAGTACGCGGGCCTTAGGTGGCGTGTTTGATGTGGGTGGTGGGGGTGAGTGTGAAGTATCCCCTACCGGGTCGTTTCGTACCCAACCGAACAGGGCCGGTACGTACCCGACAGTGCGGTACATGCTACAGCACCACATACCAGTTTAGCACCTGTGCCAAACGGTACTGCATCGCGGATCGCCGACCACAGGGTATGTGTTGGGCGAGAATTATAGACCTCTCAGGTGCATCGCCAAGAGTAGAAAGAGAGACGTGTGAAGTGAGTATTCACGAGAGGCAGGCGCATAGAGGTGTGAAAGTGTTAGGGAGAGAAGCTTACTTTTAGGCCATTTCTTTTTTTTTTCTTTTTTTTTGCGGAGAGCAGTTCTTCATAATGTATGCTGACAATAACGCGTGAAGACGCCCTCTTGATGACGGGTATATTTTCCCCGTCAGAGAACGACCAGTCTCCAGCACACCGCAATCTCCTTTTTTCTGTTTATACAACAAAATATGTAAAACATACACGGTAAATTTTAGTTTATATATGGTTGCAGTGCGGCCCATTATGGAGGATTCGCATGAGCGGCTCTCACCACCCCTTTAATCCGTCCTGTGGTGCAGGAAGAAAAGTAATACTAAAATCATTATTATAATAATAATAATAATAATAATAATAATAATAATAATAATAATAATAATAATAGTAATAATAATAATAATAATAATAATAATAATAATAATAATAATAATAATAATAATAATAATAATAATAGCTATAGTGTGTCAGGCAGCTCCGGCTTTCTGCTGGTACGGCATGACAAAATTACCTTTACTTACGGCGTGCCATATCAGTACACCACAAACGGCGTATTTGATGGCTTATGCACCGTCAAGTAATACATTTGAAGCATAGCTATATAGATATATAGCTATGCAGGAAGAGCATAGTCATCCTAGGGACAAGGTTTCGATTTTACAAAAATAATAATAAGAATAAAAATATTTATAAAAACGGTAATAACATAATAAGGTTTCTCTGTCGTCATGATTCTAAACGGTACAATTCCTACTCACTATATTTCAACTGTAGGCATATATGCTTGCAGCAAAGGTCCAAAGCTATCCCAGTAAGTTTGGGACGCACGGCCAATTAGAACGGTCTGTTTCTCGTGAATACAACTCACTGCTATGGCATGGCTTGTTAACACGTCACTATCAATTGCTGGTACTGGGCGAGCTGCTGGTGTCGGTGCAGGTGGTGTGGTGATTGCAGAAACGGTGAAGATCGGTACAACTGTGCTGCTTGTCCCTGCTGTATGATCTGGATTGGGGGTTGTGGCCGGTGCATTCTTTCTTCTTTTTGCTGCCGTTACCAATTTTCCAGCTGGCACTTGCGGTACTTTGAGAATTTCTACTGTATGTTCTACGCTTCGCTTCTTCCCTGCGTACGGACCAATCAGATTGGATTACCGGTCGCAACGGTGGAGGCGGACAGTGCCGTGGTTGTCGCTTATCCCTCCAGCTGTAATGTAGCTGAGACGGTATCGCTAGTTGTCGTTTGGCCGGTAGTAGAAGCTGTTGCTGGATGGTGCAAGGTTTACTGTGGTTGCGTTTCTGCCACCTTTCTTAGATGATGCAAAAGACTTCAATGTTCACTCGCGCCATATAATCGTTTTACTGTTGAAAGCGTTCTTAACGGTGCTCTTATCCGCAAATTTGGAGCGAGAATAGACCACTCTTCGTGTTCTTCACTGGGCTCCAACACAACAATGGTTACCTGATGGTTGGGTGATGAAGCGTGCGTGACACCGTAACGTGCTGTGGTGCAAAGGTAGTTACACTGGTGGCAGAAGGCTCTCTGATGCAAATGGTCCCGTTTAGAATGAAGCTGTAAGTCGGCGTGTCTGGAAGATTCTTTCTGACAAGGAACCGTACCGCTTCGTGGCCAAATGCACCGACACCGTTTGGTTGCTGACGGCGGAGGAGGAGTTGGTTCATCGTCGGAGTTTTCCGACAATCGTAAGTCATCTTCCAGGGGCAACAGGCCATTTTCATAGCCGCGCCGCACGTCTAAAGCTAGGATTCCATTTGCGCAGATGCGGACGCAGAGGCTGCATGCGCATGCGTTTCGATAGGCGGTAAATCGCGTGTTGTAATTCCATATAAGGGTCACAAAGCGCGTTTTATTAGTTCATTTCCCTGGCGACACCAAAGGCCCAACATGCCTATAACGGCGCCCAGGCTCTGCCAGTCTCTTCTTCAGAACGAAGAGATTCTACTAATTATTTTAGAATGATACAGACTAAACACATTCGAAAGAAACAGAGACTACGGAGTTACTGGTCGCGGGTGCACAACAGAAACAGATATCAGCATTGTGGCGTTTGCAACCTGGTACAAGTGCATTTGCACAGGGCCCCACACATCTAGGGCACCCACCCCAAAACTTGTTTGCCTTAATTTTCGTGGTCCCTGTGCCACTTCAGGTTACACACAGAGAATAGATTATTGTTTATTGTCATAAACATTAACTAAAACGCATTTGACACAAATATTGTATTGGTTACTGTATTTTGCGACTGTACTAGTAGAAACATCTTACAGCTGCAGTCAGCCCGTCTTCGCTTTTGTCCACTGTGTCTTGTCCTCACCCGAAACTGTTGGCTTCCTCAGGTCGATTCCTGACTTGAGTGTACTGAGTCCAGCTTTCTTGATGTCACCTCATAGCACGCTTAGCAGATTTATGCAATGACGTCAACTCCTGGTTTTGTATTTGCTGGATCCAAGTGGGCGAATTCCGAGGCTCTCCGTGCTGGTGTCTCTTCTGGCATCCTTAGCACTGGGCCAAACATGGACCATCTTTGCTGGGCGAATTTTACTGACAGCGGCGCCATATTACACTTCTTGTATAGTGCATTGTTAGAAATTATGCTGTCTGGCCTTCGGTGTCCAGTGATGGTGCGTAGGTGTTTGTGGTGGCAGGTATCGAGTTTGTGTAGAGCTGCCTTTGGAGCTGCCCAGCCGTTACAGTTATACAGCATCAAGGATACGCTAGTTGCATTGTATAAACGTAGCCTCTTTATCAAGGGCATCTTTGATATACAAATCCATAACTTCCAGAAGGACTGGAAAGCTATGTTCCCCATGATACAGCGCGCAACAATATCAGCAGTACTGCAAAGCAGTGAGCCCAGGATTTTATTTTTCCTCCATGGTTCGTCGCCACGAAGAGGGTCGACATGTTCTTAGTTTCATGCTTTGTAGATAGTTATATGTGGGCGAACGCTGTTTTGGATTCATTCATAAAGAGATTCCCAATTTTTAGTTTGCTTGCAGCTATTGGGAGAAGTTCGTCAATGGGGTTCTTTTCCTCGTCTATGAAGTCCAGTGATATTATTAGTGATATTAAATAATATAGCAACAATATTTTTCTCATATAATGTTTAGAGAAGATTATTATTAATAAAACTACAATTTGAAGCCGTTCCGTGACAGAGACTTGCTTCGCGGCTTTTGGAGCCAGGCGATCGTGACACTCAATGTCTGCAATCATCTTTACTTTCATAAATGATTACATTTTTAAACAACCAGAATAATTCCATTAATATCTGCATGGTAAAATAATGTTAGATATCGAGTTTAACACTAGAGTAATTAAAGAATGGTGAACAGACGGACAGACAGGCCCACACACACATGCATAGGACTGGCGTGTACCGACATCTGAAAGCACGCAGGCACGCGCACGCGCACACGTACCCACTTGCGCTCGGACAACGCGCGCACTCACGAACGCATGCGCGCACGCACAAGCAAGCAACATTGTTGTTCAAATACGATATGAATTTTGTTCGCCACTCATACAGTACAGCTCAGAAATAATTTTGAACAATCAAATATAACGTTGGATATTTTGGACTTAATTTGATTAGACGCCATTGCTGGTTCAGGATTTAAGTTAAGTCCAAACTATTCAACATAATTTCATACATTGTGTTCACATGTGTACTACCCTACACGTTTCTCTTCTTATTTCGGAAATATTTTAACATAGTTATGAGCTGTACTCTATCTTCTTTTGCCATATCGCCTTGCTGATACCGTGTCACACGTTGGTCACTAATTGTTTATCTTTATATTCGCGAGCTGTAACAAGAAATGATTTTATTTCAAAATAATTAATTTTTAAAGCGTCTACAGAATTGGCACTGGTGTACGTACTGAAAGTAACAGGAAACCCCGGTTTATTGCCGTTATTTCTTGGATTTTCCTTAGCGACTGTGCGCTGCGCGTTTCCCGATCGCTACACCAAGCGATCGAGACAACCGCCTCCGCGTCCGCGTGCGGTTCCGCGCCCGCGACCGCACATATGGAATCACACGCATTAAATATAATGAAATCTATTTTGGCGCGTCCGCGTCCACCTCCGCGTCCGCGTCCACCTCCGCCTCAGCGCAAATGGAATCCTAGCTTAAGTCTTACCTGAGTTCTCACTGTCTTTTACATTTTAAATATTTGTAATTAATAAGTACAAGTTGACAATATAAAATGTGGAATTTGGATTTCAACACTAAAGAGGACTACTGCCGGTGATCTTCCCCTGTGTGAATTAATAGGAAAGATGAAGGTACGTGGCGTGATTTCCTCCTTTTATAGCTTTTGGAGACGTCACAGGAGGGCGGATGACCACATCTGATCTTTTTGCAACGGACCTTGATAGTTGTTCACCACTTAATGGCGCCTTATAGAAGGTGGGACGGAGGTACTTAGGGCGGGGATTACTATTAGAGTCGCTGCCGTGCTTGGATCAATCCATTATCGAATTTCCTTTCGGTAGCAAATTCCTACTCGTACTAACGGCAGACTGCTGTGTATCCCGCCCTCTTATCAACGTGTCTGAAATTACGTGTATACATGAAGCTGTGTACCGTTATTCGATTTTTATGTCGTTCCCTGTGGAGTGATGTACCAAGGGGCACGCAATGGTGCTTTTACATGTAGTTACCGTTCACCAATGTGAAGGCTACCGCATGCCTTTGGTGAAAGGGAGATGTAGGGCGGTATCTGTTGGTATGTTTTTTGTAAAGTGTGATGTTTGGTGGGGGGTCGCATTTGTTATGAGCGGTTATGTTGGTCATGCCAATCTGATGCAGGTCTGTTTTTGGTGAATACGGTGACCTAGGCGTTTGATTACTTAAGTGAGTGTTGGTGTATTACAACATTTATAAAATACTGCAGGTATGTTGCCTGTTCTCACCGTATGTGGTGACTACGGTGAGTGTGTGATGTTTCTAGCGTGTTACAGATTTTTATTTTCCTAGCCCGGTGGCGAGTGGTGATGGTGAATTTGGCGTTCTATGTTTAGTGTCTGTCCTGATTGATCACAGGGATTTGGGAAGTCGAATAGGCAAAAGGGAAATGGTATAGGAACGGAGGAGTAATCTCCCATTACACAATGGTCGGGTGCTGAGTCATTCTTTTTCTTGCGCCTTGGAAACAAACGTGCCGCAAATCTGCAGATCAGGCTGCCCTCATGATTATGGTTAACTGTTTTAACAGCCACCGTACCAGGGGACATCCTTCATGCAACAACAGAATTTCTCATATCTGAGGCATGACGGTCCTCGGACGACGGGGAAAGTGGGAGGAGAGTGGGAATGGTGATGTCCGAACTTGGTATAACTCCAGTTTTTGTCATCTATCATATGACGTTATAATCAACTGCGTGACGTGTAGGATAACGTCATAATCCGTTACGAACGCATACTTGATGACGGACTACGCCTTATTGTACTTCGTATGTCTCTTTACTATTTAATAAACATTCTGTCGAATATTTTAAAACTAATTTGACCAGGCGCTGGTGCTGTCATAGGCAGCAACTGCACCCGGTCAAAATAGTTACAACATATTCAACAGCTTACCCGCATAGTTTTATAGAAATTGATAGTTAGCGTGTTCAGGAATCGATCGATCCCAAGACGGGCGACACGTGCGTGGAGCTTAACTATGGCTGGACGGGCCATAGCCAAAACTGGAAATGCCCGTTAATTCATTAATAGTATACCTATTGTTGTGTGTTGTTTATGGGTGTGCAGGGAGGATTTTCATCAAGTAAACCGCTCATTCAACTTCGCATAGGTTCTCTGCCAAGCAGATATATAAGGAATGACGCGTATACCATACGTACATAAAACACTTTCCACCATATGTAAATGTCTCGCGAAGCTATACGTACAGCATGCGGCTGTACATGTGTGGTACAAGATCACCTTGCATCTGGATCAGAGGAAACACTCAATCTCCATTAATATTATATTCGTTATGCGAAGGACGATCTGAATCATCATAGATTGTGCTTCAGGGAGTGTCAATGGAAAACGTGATAAAGTACTAATAACCGGAGTTCGGGCTTCTATCGAGAAACGTGACAATCAATCAGTCACAGGAATTCCACCTTCTATCTCGTGTATGAATTGGTAAAAGGAGCATTCACAAAACTACTTACCAAATGAATGCAAGTTGGCGCCGTTAAGAAATGTGTCTTTATCTTAGGACAATAATCTGACAATCTCAGTATAGACATTGTCGGAAACATTGCTATTATAATAATAATTTCCCAAATGATAATCGAGAAAACGTGCTCGCCTTATTACATCTCCATCAGTGTAAAGTGGCCGACCTTTTCTTCGAAGATACTCTCTTATTTGTAGATTTATATTTTCTGGTGCATAGATGCGTTATCATGTCTGTCTCTCGCAGGAAGACGCGATCAGAACACACGTTCTCCCCGCGGACTATCTCACTCACTGATCGATCTAGTTTTGACCCCATTCCATCCTTGATATCAAGGAATGATACTCACAGACTTCATCACCCATTACCTTGTTTCGGGCGTGTGTTGGAGTGAGGCTGAACGTGATGACCGGCCAGGCAGGGACGGGTGGGCGGCCGGCCGGCAGTCGGGCGGACAAGCGGGCGGACACGCGTATATGTCACACTCTGTAAAAGATGGTAGTGAATGCATTAACATATAATGGACACACACTTAATACGTATTCATGTGCGTATGTGACAGTTTTCCTGCTGTATCTCCGTTAGCCCATTATCTGATCCAGCTGGCACTATCACAGTGTAACAGAACGCGATAAAAACCTACAACATTCTCAAAGCCAACACGACTGTCATTCAGTATATTTCAATTCAAGTTAATTTTACTCACTCGCTGATTTTGTCACATTTTAAAAGGTGTCTGGATTTTCCAGATTGTTAAGATTTTGGGCATTTCCGAATTTGTGTATCACGATCAAAGGTGTGGAACACCAATACATATTAACAACTTAGTTAGTGAGTATATTGTGAGCCCAATTTGAACGGTAGTTTCCAAAACATTCATAGATCCAGAATGTGATCCATTTTTTATTCGGATCATGACCAAACACTAGGAATCGTCTTTTACCGTGATCCCCGCTGTTGCGCTAATAGTCTGATAAGTAGTTTTAGCTACATCATATAGAATTCACCTTTTCAGAGCATCCATCCATCATCTGACTTCGTATGACGTCATAATTAGCTCACATATGCCGGCCTGCCCGCCCGCCCGCCCGCCCGCCCGTTGGCTCACTCGCCCTGCCTGCCCAGTCATCACTCTCAGTTACACTCCCACTCACGCTTGAAACAAGGTAATGGGTGATGCATATGTATCGGTTATGGCGAATTGAAATCGCTTTAGCTACTACCCTTCATCTAGATTCTGGAGTAAAATCTGGAAGAATTATGATTACTTATACAGGAATGGCAAACAAAAGTAGGCTAGCATTGCCAATTTATAAAAAAAAAAAAAAAAAACCTACATAATGTCTACGCATGGGGGACCATTGATAGACTTTGACAAATCTCTTCAAAGAATTTGCAGGATATTCTTCGATATTGCTGTAACATGATGCTATCGAAGTTCTGTATCAACTACCTTTTCATAACGGATGTAGCCTTGAGACAAGAAACACCATTGTCTTACCATTGTCTTACCAAGTCTGCGAGTATGACGCCTTGATATCAAGGATGGAATGGGCTCAAATATAAATAGATCCGTATTGAGATAGTCCGCGGAGAGAACGTGTGTTCTGATAGCGTCTTCCTGCGAGACAGGGGCATGATAACGCATCAACGCACAAATAAGAGAGTATCTTCGAAGAAAAGGTCGACCACTTAACATTGATGGAGATGTAATAAGGCGGCCACGTTTTCCCGACTATCATTTGCGAAATTATTATTATAATAGCATGTTTCCGACAATGTCTACACCGAGATTATGAGATTATTGTCCTAAGACAAAGACACATTTCTTAACGGCGCCAACTTGCATTCATTTGGTTAGTAGTTTTGTGAATGCTCGTTTTACCAATTCCTACACGAGATAGAAGGTGGAATTCCTGTGACTGATTAATTGTCACACTTCTCCATAGAAGCCCGAACTCCGGTTATTAGTACTGTATCACGTTTTCCATTGACACTCCCTGAAGCACATTCTATGATGACCAGTAGAATATGACTATTTCCATTCACAGTTTAGATCGTCCGTCGCATAACGACTATAATATTAAGGGAGCTTGTGTATTTCCTCTGATCTAGATGCATGGTGATCTTGTACCACACATTCCAGGTGCATGTTTATACATCTAGCTTCACGAGACATTTACATATGCTGGCAAGTGTTTTATGTACGTAAGGTCTAAGCGTCATCCCTTATATATCTGCTTGCCAGGGAAACTATGCGAAGGTTGCATAAATCAGAATTCCTCCAAACCCAATCTCTAGCTCAAAAAGAAGGGATACGGAATCAGCACTTTAATTGATGAAAATTCTCCCTGCACATCCATAAACAACACACAACAATAGGTATATTATTAATGATACTGAAGTAACGGACCTTTCCCGTTTTAGCTATGCCCCGCCCATCCATAGTTAAGCTCCATCCACGCTTCGCACGTCTTGCGATCGATCAATTCCTGAACACGTTAAATATCAATTTCTATAAAACTATACAGGTAAGCTGGTGAATATTTCGAAACCATTTTGATCGGACGCTGTTGCTGCCTATGGCAGCAACATCGCCCAGTCAAATTAGTTTCAAAATATTCGACAGAATCTTTATTAAATAGTAAGGACACACAATTCGTACAAAAAGGGTTAGTCCGTCATAATGTATGCGTTCGTGACGGAGTATGACGTTACCCTACACGTCACACAGTTGATTTTGACGTCATATGAGAGATGATAAAAACTAGAAAGGTCCAGTAACACTTGATAGCGGCTATGTAAGAGAATTTCAGACATATATGTGCCAGACCAATATGTATTATGGGAATGTGTATTTATGTATCGGCTGGCACTAAAGCCATATCTTGTCCATGATGAATATAAATAAGAAGCCAATATCGATAAGGGGGATTTCGCTCATCACCTAAAGTAAGTGATATATTGATAACAAAACATCTTATAGACACGTGTCTCTATGCACCTCAGGAGAATACTACTGTGGATCTATATATTATCTGGCATGGATTTTCTCTCTGGTTAATGAGTGAAATGCTATTACTGCAAGGTTAGCTAGCACGTACTCGAGATTTGGATTCACACCTTTGGCCGCTCTCTTAAAATGGAGTTAGTCACCCCCGTTGCCGTTAGTCTCAAAACAATCATAAGCTGTCACAATATGACGGCGTGTGGTACATCCAACAATTCTATCTTCTTGCACTCCATAGTAATGGCAGAAAACGTAAATTTGAATTCGAATTTGAATTTGAATTTGAATTTAAATTCTTTGAAATATTTCGATCCAACAAAAGTAGGGATCTCGTTTCCCAGAAAAAAATAGTTCTAAGTTTAAAATCAGATGTTAAATTAACATCCTTAGCCATTGGTACAGGAGTTTGTGTCACGTTCTCCCGCAAAACCTCAATAGAATCTGCCATGTCTACTACCACAGGATTAGCTGGTTTATGAACATCAGGTACAATAGCCGTTTTGTGAACGGCAGCTACAGCAGCCGGTTCAGGCTCTGAAGCATTTCGAGTTTGATCCTTTGTTGCTTCCTTACATCGCAATTTATAATGATCAGATGACCCGCAAATTAAGCATGTGTCCTTATGCGGGCATGCGCTAGCTAGGTGATCAGTACTGGTACAAATGCGACGTGTCTTGATCTGGCCCATGTACCATAACGACAGAAAGAACGTATTGCCAATTGAGAGCGTCCTTGGAAGATGTTTTTTAATATCCTTCATCCACATTCGTCTAACTTCATTTGCTAGAGATCGATTACATTGTACGTCTCATTCTCGATTGAAACTATAAGACCATATATGGCCATTTCTGCGCTAATTCGTTCATTAGGTATTTCACTTTAATTAACAGTTTATCTGTGTTTACCGTTTATCTTCAACCGCGGGACTTAACGAACCAACAACCACCTTATTTTACAGTACAACAACTCAGAATTATGAATGCCACCTACAACCTGTTATTATTTGTTACAATGTCACATACGGAATCACTAATGTATTCATTCATGAGCTGTTGCTATGTTAATGTTAGGGTTTAGAATCGCACTGATTCAAACTCGCCTCGTCATGAATTATATTCCTGTAAGTTAGCAATTGCTTCTTTAAACACCGCCCAAAATGCTCCAAGCTCTTAACCCCCGGACCCCAAAATATCAAATGGGATATACCGTATGCAATGTAAGTAAAACTACGTTGGATATTTTGGAACTGATTTGACTGAAACCTGTTGCTTCTTATGGCAGCATCGGGCCCCCTGTCAGATTCGTTTCAGAATCAGAATATGCAACGCATTACCTGTATGGTTTCCTTGAAATTAAATTATTCCAATAAAATAAAACATGAGATGCGAATTAGAGAAAAGCTATTTAGGAAATCAAGGAAAGCTAAACAAAGGCAACGCGTGACCAACTTTAAGAAACAGAGAAACCTGGTCAACACACTAATTCGGACAGCTAAACAACACTTTAAAGATAAATTAGCTGAAAAAATTAAAAACGGACGCACAGGCTCCAAACAGTGGTGGAAAATATGTAAGTCCTTCTTAGCCGACACTAACTCTAATTTTAATTAACTGCCCCCTTTAAAACATGAAGATGGCTCATTTACTTACGATTCTTCTGAAAAGGCAGATCTACTTAACCTTTGCTTTTCTAATATCGCCACATTTGATGACACTAATGCTCACCTACCTCCTCTATCTCTGTATACTCAATCACAATAACAATTCTCGATGCCTCAGATGTACTGTCTAATCTGGACACTTCTAAAGCCGTTGGCCCAGATAGATTAAGCTCGAAACTGTTATATGAGAGTACGGCGGAGTTGGCCCCAATACTAGCGCAGTTCTTTAATCATTCCATTATTAGAGCACATTTTCCGACCCTGTGGAAAATTACTAATGCAACTCCTATTTTTTTTTTAAAAGGTGAAAAGAACCTATGTTCAAATTACCAACCAATATCTCTCTTGGGTTGCCTAAGCAAAGTTATGGTGATAACTTTTTTTAAACATATTTACAACTACATTAGACACAATATAACTCCGTACCAATCCAGATTTCTTCCGTCCAATTCTACAGTAAACCAACTGTTAGACATCTACAGTGATATCGCTCAGGCTCTCGACGATCAAAAGGAAATACTGTTCTTGTTCTTTGATATTTCTAAAGCATTCGATCGAGTGTGGCATCCTGGCATTCAACAAAAATTGAGAAATTTCGGTATCTGTGGAAATTTCCCGGCATCAGCGATTAGTTATAAACGGCAATAAATCTACCTTACTTCGCTTACACGCTGGTGTGCCACATGGCTCAGTCCTTGGCCCCTTGCTATTGTTCGTCTTTATTAATGGCATGCCCAGCGATATTTTAAACGATATTAGACTGTTTGCTGATGATACCTGCCAATATGTAATGTCAAATAACGTAGAAGCACACATTGCAGCAATAGACCAAGATCTTCGGGCCATGACGTAATGGGCTAACACATGGCTTGTTGAATGTAATGCCTTCAAAACTACTAGTCTGTTTACTTCTCTGTGTAATGAGCCCACTGTCTATCCAGTTAAATTAACACATTCTGAAATACTCCCATCAAACAACCATAAACATATTGGCATCACCTTCAATAACAAAGGCGCTTGGCTTACTCACGTGGAAAACTTAATAACTTAAGACTTAATGTCTTGTAATTCTGTACACAAGCTTTATTAGACCATCTTTAGAATACGCAGACGGTGTCTGGGATAACATACTACAGTATCTTGCAATAGGCGGGTCAATTTATTTAAAAAAACCTATAACCCAAAAAAAATTCCAACAAAACGTTTGTCAGTGGTTTTTTTTAACTTATTGGATGTAGTGAATGGCAAGAAGAAAGTCTCCCAAAATCTGACCCCCGGAAAGGCGATAACACTGGGTCACATCCGAGATGGCCGCCACTGATCCTGAAAATAAGGAAAATGGCTATAACTTCCTTATCGTTGGCTGTAAAACAATAATTTGTATGTCTACTCTATGGTTTTAAGGGTCAAGGAATTCATTGGCACACATGGAATATAGATTTAGCACTGTCGAATCCGTAAATCCAAGATGGTGGTTACTGTGGCAGCCAACAATCAGGATCGTATACCATTTGTTTCGTACACATCCTTTTGGAAGCCAAAGGTGAAAAAATAAACACTGTGCAAACAAGGGGTTAGTTTTCTCATGGTTTGGTTGTCACATTCGTAATTCTGTGTAGAAATGGCGAGGGTAGTACTTTTCTCGAGACGCCGCGTTGCTGATTAGTTTCGATCTTCTATGGAAACCCCACGATTAATTTTTAGAACTGCTCCATACAAGTTAAAGTTCAAAGATATTTGTTTTAAGATACTTTACAGAGGCTATATGGTGGTGAAACCCTAACATATAAACTCAGAAGATTTAGAGGACTATATACAGGTATACATGTGTAATAAGACACGCATGCTATAGTCCAATATATACATAAACACGAGACAGGAAAGAGCGCATTACCAGTACAAGGGGAGGGGGATGCGTGAGTATCTTGCTTGATTTAATATTGTTTATTGTTATCATCTACATGTATATGTTTTATTATTATTATTATTATTATCATTATTATTATTATTATTATTATTATTATTATTATTATTATTATTATTATTATTATTATTATTATTATTATACTCCACACCCTCACTGAAGCGTGTGTACTGGACATTTCAACAGTAAGTCTGATTGCCTTTTCTGTGGGACCCCAGTGGTTCTAGGAGGCTCGGACTACAGCTATGTAAAGACCGACTTCTTCGCCAGGACCATCCAAGAGTGCTGTGAAAGTCGTTCCGATGATTGGTCTTTCACATCGAAGGGGCTGAGCGAGTACTATAGTGGAGATCTTCATGCCGCTGATTGCATATAAATCACGATACATGCATTGTCACTTTCCGCAATGGATATGATGCACCGGTAGAATTTCAGTGTGGAAGGGATGCAAAGCGTAGGCACCCGGGATGACCTAAAGATGATGATCAGGAACAGGCATTCTTCAGGATGTGTGCGTATTTACAGTGAATGATTTGGAACAGTTGACTATTGCAGATCTTCGGGGTAAAATGCAGGAGTTTCGGGTTCATGAAGATGCGCTTCCTTACGGCAATAACTAACTGATGAACAAACTAATGGAACGATATGGGGACTCCATCTATGTAGCAGAGGGAGAGGGCGTAAAGGACATAGTGACATTCAGAGAAAAACATCACACATGCTCCAGTCTTACTACAAAGATGCGCACAGAGACGGCGATGAAGAGGCATAAAAGAGAGCCATAATTGAGACAGCAGCATGGCTGGTCAGGAGTGACATTAAAACAAAGGTACCATCCGTTACTGACCACTACCCAAACGTTGAGGAACTTAAACTTGACTCTGCATGGGCCTTCCTTCCGATGGCACTGCGAAACATGTTAAACTACCTATTTGTCAAAAAACGCAACCAACACAAATTATCCAGTATTGGACAAACCATAGTACAAGCAGCTAGACCGCGGGCTGTTATTGAACCATTACAGATTGGACTAGCAGTGCAAGTACATCATCTGGATCAGTCCAGATTCCTCGTGGACAGTCTTTTTTAGATTGCTCCGGTTTGAAAAGAATGCTGCAAGCTGTGTAACACCCGATTTGCTAGTTGAAGATATATATCTATTGGACTGGCCATTGTCATTTTCTGGTGACAATGTTGATCACAATATTCTTACCATTGACGGTAAAGGTACATTTCACAGGATTGGCATGATTGCCGCGTTGACCCCTGGCAGGAAAGGATGCTTTCTTGTCAGCAGACAAACACTTTCAGAACTGAACATTGTAAACATGTCCACAGTTGATATTATAGAGTACTGCTTCGCCACCCATGCTCTTCGAAACATCGTGCTTAGAGAACGTCCATGTCTCCAGGATTGCGACATGAGAGTTGATATCTTATGGGATCTATCATTCCATTTCAAACAACCAGTTCCGAATTAGCAGGGGATGATGCATATCCTTCATCAAGGGCATACGCATCCCGGCCAATATTCCCTTCTGTATTTGGCAATAATCAACATGTATCCTGGTGACAAAACTTGCATTTGTCCACATTAGAGTTCCTCAGTAACCAGACCTCCAGACACAATGTCTCCCCCCCCCTCTCCCACACCACCCCCACCTCCTCCCTGGTGATAACGTTTGACCATCCCCTGTACTTAAAAGCTGCTGCGATCATCAGTGCTGAACCACAGAATAGTCACTTGAAAGAAATAGTACCAAGGATTGGTAATTTCCAATTGTTTATGAATCTGCTTGGAGCACTCGGTGCACTGATGGAGGGCACGCGATTTTAAAACATTCTGGAAGTAGTGTACGGTGAAATGATGTGCGCATATGACTGGTAAATCGGTTCAAAGGGCATTCCGTGGACATCTGCTGGTGGACAAGGGTCTTCATGAAATGACTGTAAAATCTGTGGCTGATGACAATCCTGAATTCGCTTCCGTAGCAGAGGAGACAGAGAATGTATTCGTCCTTATTGAAGGGTGGCATCACTTTTGGAAGTCTTATAACATCACATACAGTTGCTAGGATCAGCAAGGAACTTGACAAAAAGAAAGCTGAGTGCGCAATTCAAAACGAGTCAGTTGCGGCTAGGTTATCAGCAGATGCTTAGTACTGCGCGAGCACTGATCAAGGCAGATCGCACTGGGTTTTGTGTGAATCACTTGCATGCTATTGCTGATGCCTTGCCATTATTTGCTGCAGCAAGATATTATAACTACTGAAGTCTGCATATCTCTACATCCAAGATATGGGTTAACTGGAGAGCAAACACCAGGATGTCTACAGGAAGCTTCAAGATGGCTTCGTCGAACAAATCAGATTTGGACAGGCGATCTAGTCATTAAGAAAACACTTATGAGGTCAGTAAAAAGCACAGGTGGCTTGACTCGTGGCAATAAGATGATGGAAGAACAGCGAGCATTGTGGACAATGTCTGAGTTCAACATTGGCATGCAGGGGTTCAATCGTCTCGCATACACCACACAGGAACAACACAAAGATTCGACTGACGCAAGGATTGAATGGGGTGCATTAGACCTTTCGAAGATAATCACAAAGCTCACTTCATGTTTACCTTTCTCCCCTTTCTCCCATTCATTACACCCGAACGTCTACTCCCCCCCCCCAAATGAATATTCCACCAAATACCAGTGTCTCAGGTTGTACTAGCAGACCATGACTTGCATGGGGATGGAGAGTGGCATTGCTCCTTTGGACTGGGGTTGGAGACTTGCAGACAATCAACTTGTACTTTGAATGTTGCAGCAGCCATTCTACTGGAAATTGCGCATTGCAATTGCACAACTTGTTGCGGTAATCCCCCCACCCCCTATTGCGGTTGCAGAAGCGGGTTCCATGTACTTCTGAATGTGGATCAAGCCAACTTACGCATTGTGCATGAGGCCAAGCAGGTTTCTGAGGAACTAGAGGACAGCTATGGGGAGTAAAATTGAGATTATGAGTTTAGCCTTTCAGACCTGTGTTCAGCTATTAATATCAGCTAAGTATAATGTGCATAAAGAAACTTTAGCTGGTCAATTAATTAGATACATCTGAAGTGCATTCTACTGATACATCTGTAATGCGGTGCCCATGGTCTACGTCAATCATATATTTATTATTAGTATTGGCATTTCACCGTTTATTTCTGGCCATCATCTTGGATTTGTGGTTTTTGTTGGTTTTTATTGATCGGGTTAGAGTTCTATGGGCACCAGTGCGTTGGTTACCTCTGAAAACCATTGGGGAGAAACAAGAATTACAGATCTATCACAAATATTAAGGAAATTATAAATATGTTAGTGATTTTAAGGGCTGGTGGCGGCCATCTTGGAACTGACCTACTTTCAACCCACTTCCGGGGGTCAGATTTTGGTAGACTTTTTTTCTGTCAGTCCCCATATCCATTAGGGCCAAAACCCGTTGAGAGACCTTTTATTAGATTTGTTGGGTGTCGAAGGTATATTGACACGCCTATAACTCGATTGAGAACATCCAAAAAACCGCACTCAGAACAGTATGTGGAATGACACGTAGTGCTCGTACGGAAGACTTGTACACAGAAACAGGAATAGAAACGCTTTCACATAAACGGGAATCTCACAGATTAATTATGCTATATAAATTTATCAACGGGATGACGTGTGAAATTCTGAATAATCACCTTCCCTCATTATCACAGGCACGAAACCCCCACAACAATAAAAGCGCTAGTATAACGGGCCGTGAAATATACAACAGAGGTCGGCTGAAATGGCCACAGAAATGATAAATAAATTACTGCAGCCTGAAAACTTTCGTCGCAAAAAACGACCTCCCACAACAAAACTTGCAAAATTAAATATAACTAAACTAACGTATATACACTTATACAACAACAGGACAAAAATTAAGCATGGGTGAGTAGTAGAAACCGTCTAAAATCTACGTAATTAGAAGAGTCAAAAGACAGCATGCGCTATGATCTACTACTACTACTACTACTACTACTACTACTACTACTACTACTACTACTACTACTACTACTACTACTACTACTACTACTACTACTACTACTACCACTACTACTACTACTACTACTACTACTACTACTACTACTACCACTACTACTACTACTACTACTACTACTACTACTACTACTACTACTACTACTACTACTACTACTACTACTACTACTACTACTACTACTACTACTACTACTACTACTATTACTACTACTGCTGCTGCTGCTGCTGCTGCTGCTACTGCTACATCTGCTACTACGGTTGCTGCTGCTGCTGCTACTACTTCTACTAGTTCTAGTCTACTACTACTACTACTACTATTACTACTACTACTACTACTACTACTACTACTACTACTACTACTACTACTACTACTACTACTTCTACTACTACTACTACTACTACCACCACTACTACTACTACTGCTGCTACTGCTACTACAGCTACTAAAGCTACTACTGCTGCTACTGCTTCTAATGCTGCAACTGGTGCTAGCACTACTAGGCTATTATTATTATTACTATTATTATTATTATTATTATTATTATTATTATTATTATTAAAATAGATTATATATTTACTCATATGCTGTGTAAAACGGCATGATTGTGAATAAAGAATCTGAATCTGAATCTGAGACGCACGCAGTTTCAGAAAGGTGTACTCGCAGATGGTTGGTCCAGTCAGCGTTCAGGGGAGTGTAAAGAGGTCGGCCACGTGACCCGTCTATGCATTGAAACGTGTACAGGAAATTATACTTCCCTGGCCATTCCTCAAGACCACAGCAGAGGCCGCCCTTCGCCGACTTGCCCATGAGCGGGTCAATGTGAATTTGCATATTATCCGAGACGGGGTTCGCATCAGGTAATGGATTGGGTTGCTACCATTCCAGGACAATAACAATGCATTCCCGGTAATGGAGAGGCCCCATCCAATAATCAGATATATGACATCATAATTAATTATGCGCATTGAATGACGTATAGCTCCGCCATGTACATTTAACAGTCCGGGAAGTGTACGAATTGTATATCATTGATGGATATACTATTTACTAAACATTTTACTATTGCACATTTTGAAACTAATTTGGCCATAGGCAGCAATAGTACCCAGCCAAAATGGTTTCAAAATATTCAACAGCTTACCAGTATAGTTTTCTGGAAATTGATAGCCAGGGTGTTCAGAGATCGATCGATCCCAACACGAGCGTGGTGTGGGTGAAGTTTCGCTAGAGCTGGGCGGGACATAGCTAAAACTGGAAATATCCATTGACAATATTGTTTGAATAAAGCAGCTGTGAAGAAAGTGATATAGGCCTAATCTTCTAGAAGATGAACATTTTCCGTGCATCATTAATAAACTGATATGATATCGTATCACTGGGAGCGTTACTTTGGAATGCTATTACGCCAAACAGCATGACCGACTCGATTTAGGCCGTCTTTAACCCTTTCATAGTCCGACGTATAGTACTCCTGAAGCGATTGGTCAATAATGACAGTCTGTCCATTTTCACTCGTCACTTGCGACACGATAAGGATTTAAAAGTTAACCAGGTGGCGCTTGCGTAAGTACAATACCGAAAGATGGTGTCTACGCCCGGCAAACAATACCGAAAGATGCTGTCTATACGGCCGCCGTACATAGAAAGCTAATATTCTGCTCTACCGTCTATATTGCTAAAGAACTGTTTTGGGTTTTCACATATGACAACAAGCGCATCAAATAAGATAAGTCACTTTATTGGGATCCATATTCGGAGTAGTTTGGTTGGAGTGAATTGCTGTCTCAAGCAGAGAAAGCTTTCTCTGTAATGTGGTTCCCAATGGCTGAATCCTCTTAACGGTTATGCCCCGTCCCTTTCTATCTCCGCTCCGCCCACGCTTTGAACCCTGAATTCCAAGATTCCCAATATCAAGGAAGCTGCATCTGCGGCGGAATGGTGAGGGGTGGTGTGAGGAGAGCGATAGCCCACCGCCTGGTTATCCACTCGCGTAGTGTACCCCCTCTAGGTTGTGGCCACACCCATAGTTTAGCTCTCACCCCGTGTCAAATACGTTCCTACACCCCTGAACTATACAGGCAAGCCGTTGAATATTTTGACATTACTTTTATTGGGTGTTGTTGCTGCGTATGGTAGCAACAGTACCCCGTCCAAATTAGTTTCGAAATGTTCAACAGAATGTTTAGTAAATAGTAAATCCACCAAAGACATACGATTTGGACACTTAGCGGACGATTCCCGCTTCATGACGGAGTATTTCTGTCAATTATGATTGTGACGTCAGCCTGCATGTGACGCAATTGACTATGACGTACTTGATCCAAAGAACGGATTCATCACTTTGAATGGCATTGAGCCCGCAGTCCTCGTGCGTTAGACATAGACCTGTGAATGTGTGAGTAACAACTTTTGATTACTTTCAATAACATGGGATGCACAAGTATTGTATGGAGACACGTTCGGCAGCAGTAGTGATAGAGGTAACTTGAAATAACCAGGAGAATCCCCAAGCGGAATGTCTAGACACCAGAGATTTACTCAGGAATAGGGGATTTATCGAAGTAAATAGTAAAATATTTCCCTATCAAAGTTATGTTAAAGCAAATTGCTAATTAGTTTGCTAAAAAACACTATAGTCGCAAAATCCGAAAATCCGCAGCAATTTACACATTTGCTTTACAATTCCTGCAACTCTAAATCCTCCAGCAATTATCTGAACAGAGGCGGGATTTTCAAGTGTGTGTCTTGTGCTCGGCGATGAAGCGGTGCCGAAGAATCGATATCCATGTGAGATGAAAGCCAATAGGAAATTCACTCAAAGTATCGCAATCGCATCATAAGCTCCGATTATTTAGTCAGATTTAACCGACTCTATCTTTATATAAGCTAAACCTGTCTCTAGCGGACACCGTATGGAACAGTTAATAGTGGTCACCAAAACATCGGCTCATTTAATAAAACTCAGTTAACCTAGGGCATAGCATTGACGGCCAGGGGATGGTGGGTATGTAAGATTCCACACGCGCCGGATGATTATACCACAACACTAATGGCATTGCGCCATAAGGCAGTCACACGCGTGTTGTCGAACACCAATAAATTTCATATGAAGCGCGTACGCATTGAGTTTTGCTAATTTTCTGGAAGGAAATCCATCAATGTATCGTTGACAAAATTTGATTAACGCTTTCACGATAGAGCCGGCCAAAGTCGACGTGGTCTTAAGCAATGCCCACCTACCAAGAGTAGACACGTTTTGATACCTTATCACTGGAGAGAATGACTCGTTAACAGAGCCAGTTATTCCAGTTGTAAATTTCCAAAAAATGATCTTCCGTTGGCTACCAAATACGCATTCAATAAGAAGATATTTTGAAATTTGTGGAGACAATTTAAGCATTAAAGTGTTAATATACGTTAGCAGCAAAAAGTGTAGATAAAACATTTTTCAGATCACACAATGTGTTCGTTTCTAAAAGTGGATCAACGTTTGACATATTTACTCAGATTAGTTGCTAAAGAAGACAAGGCGTAGCTGTGTTCCGGTAATATATTACCATTGTAGTGTTGCTCTCATACTGGCTCTTTTTAAAAGTGCGCTTACCTTCTTTCTGTACCAGTGATTACTTGTATAATAGTTGTCAATAGTTGAAACCAGGATTTATATGACGGATCATGATCGTTGCCATTGTATATGCTCATTTTGTTTATCTTGCCAAACTAGTGCGTGTACGTGTTTCACAAAACAACATTTGAAGGTAACTTTGGATCAAAGCTATATAATTAAGTTGTATGTGTATAGCATATATACTTTAGTTTACAAAAGTACAGGAATTGAAATCCAAAGAAATTAACTTTTACACCTTAATTAAATTTACCCTTAGCTACTGTTTAAATACTCGGAGTTCCATGACTCTTCCTAATGGGCGCTGATATGACGGGCAGGACTTGTTTTAAGAGCAGAGTCAGAGAAGTGAGGGAACCACTGTGTAATCAGATTCCGTGAAGAGATGCCATGCACTGAAGCAGACATATATAGGCCTATCTTTGACTAGAATGAATAACTATTGTTCTACCTACTCAAATGGGCTTATTATAATAGTTTTAAAAAGTTCATTGCGCATCCGGCCTAACTACCCCGCTGTAGTGGTATTGAGGAATCGCCTTTGCAGGGCAAGAAAAGCCCATTTTAGAATCATAGATAGATAGATTTATTCACACCATTGAGGGGCCATTTGACCTTTGAGTGCAAATGCTTACACATAACGTGATATGGCGGACAAATCGACTATGTGCATTACAATTGCAAGAACATATTCAGTCTCATATTTTATATGTTATTAAATCAGTAATGTTCGCAGGCTAATTTGATTCATATACATCTGGACCACCGCGCCAGCCGCGGATCCATCAATGAACAACGATTTCCTTAGCAGACAAAGGGACACATAGGTATTTGGGGCTACATTATCAAATGCTCAGGTGTGCTGTCTGCGGAAATTGACCGTAGTCCATCAACTGACCGAGGGTGGCCACACGATAGCCCGGTTTGCAACTAAGATGCTGATAAACGAAAACAACGTCACCACACACACGCATACGCACGCACGCACGCTCGCACACACATACACACACTCTCTCTCTCTCCCCCTCTCTCTCTCTATCTCTCCGTCTCTCCTTCTTTCCTTCTCTCTCTCTCACCCACGCTCAGACAGAAGTATAATGCCATTTCCAATATCACCACCCTTCGTTTCCAAATATAATAAGTCGAAAGGGAAACGAAGAGTGGGATCCGGTCTAATTATATAAACCACTCAAGATCAACACTCCTCGCTTTCGAAATAGCGGGTCGAAAGAAAAGCGAGGCGTGAGACCAGGATGCACGCGCTCGCACAATTACTTTCGCGCGCACACCTTCACAAAGTCATGCCTAGAAATTAAATATTGAGTTTTGAAACGTTGATTCGTTTCTTTCACATCGAAAGAGGACCACTCTGACACTCCATCACTGGAACCACTGGATTGGTTATCGGTCCAGTCCTTCCAGTGATAAACCATCAGAATAGTACCGCATTCTCCAACGTGACGGGGATGGTTTGACTGACTCCCCCCTGTAATGGCATGAGGGCATTAGTTTAGCATTTATTTTAATAAATAACTTTCTTGGTTCCTCTTATCCACTTACTAATGCTCATGTCCATATACGCTCACGCGTTCTCGTGGTCACCCACATACACATGCACGCACATGCACGCACACGCACGCACATACGCACGCACGCCCACACACGCGCGCACACGCACGCACACACACACACGCGCGCACGCACACACACACACGTACGCACGCACGCACGCACGCACGTACGCACGCACGCACACACGCACGCACACACACACACACACACAACAAAGGCACACTCACGCACGCACGCTTACATATCCACTTCCCATGCATACAGACGCACATCCACAACCTCATACACCCGTATGTACACACAATCGGACCGAATTGTTGAAAATTGAAAACTCTAATGTATAACCTTTAGAAACATCATTACCACTGCAATGACTGGCTCGATAATCGAGCCTGTCATTTTAGTGGTAAATGTGAAAAAATAGTCTTCTCTTGGTCTGTAAATGGCCATTAAATAAGCAAATATGTTAACTTTCTTGATCAAATTTATATGTTAAAGATCTAACTAATTAGTAACCATCTTCGTGATGGATTAATAGTTTTGGTGTCAATAGACTCATCTATCATTTCTGGTGTATATTCGGAAGCAAGTTTAGTAAAAGACGTTGCTGAGACGGCGTAAATCAATAAATAAACCGAATCTAATTCGGCGGACTTCAGTTAGCGTATAAATGCACTCCTAAATTAGGAATATGATATTTTAGTGATTTAGGAGTTATAAGGAACAGTTATCATCAGATTCTTTGTTGATGAGCAGAAGGCGTTTGTGTCAACTTAAGCATTTAATGGTCTAGCCGATCAAACTGGTATTTGCGTCTTGAAAGATGTTCATTTGGAGGCCAAAAGAAGACTATTTTTTTTGGGAAATTTACCACTCGAAGAACTTTTTCGATAATCAAACCAGTTATTCCAGTGATACATTTTCAAAAAATAGTATTCTCGTGACCACCAGATGTCCATTTGCTAAGCAAGAATATGGGTATTCTCGTCCATTAACCCATTGACGGCCACGGTGGATAAAAACGTCATCTGTCGTGGTTTTGAGGAGCGTTAATTTCCAGGACAACAAAATTCAATATTTGTAAATGTTAGTCGTAACTTTACAAAAAAAATTATCTTCTCTTGGTTTTACAAAAGATCCTGACCATTAATGGCTTGATTGATATTCAATAACATTCTGGGACTTTTACGCGCTGTTGATACAAGAAAGGTAATGAAGACGGCTGCCTAGCAGTATGGCTTACAGTCAGATAACATTTAGCGCTTTCAACGGCGTCCCGTTGACCTTTCATCCTAAACAATCTAGCCATTCATTTACCCTAATAAAGGTCTAGTTTAGTTCTAATATTAATATTATACACCGAGTATCGTTTCCTGAGGGAAAATGTGTGAGTTTTTTTCCCCAAATCAGTCAGATTTTTATCAAAATATGCAACAGAACTTTATTAATTTGTAAGTTCTCCAAATGCATGTGATTCAGACGCTTACTGTTGAACGTATGTGATTTTCGTATCGGACCTACGTCTAAATGAATGACTTTGATTATGGCGGCAGATATTTGGGTGACAGATAGGATCCGGCCTTTGTACTTATAAGTCGCATATTTTGAATGTGTTGTCACATATACGATTGATAGACCATTCTCATTGTCAATTTCAAGTTTATGCGGACGTTCACGAAACATATATAGGCTACATGCAACAGACATTTAATGGCGGTTACATATGTTAATAAATAAGTAAAAATTATGAGTTTTCCGTAGACATTATAACACAAATAATTACTGATCAAAGTAGTGGCAGTACAGATGATGATGCTGGTGATGATGATGATGATGCTGACGACTACAACGACGACAACGATAACGACGACGACGACGACGACGACGACGACGACGACGACGACGACGACGACGACGACGACGACGACGACCACCACCACGACGACGACCACCACGACGACGACGACGACGATGATGACCAGATCTAATAATCTTACCGAGTCAATAGACCTAAATATGTCATGAATCAATGACGTAATGCTGCTAAGAAGACGTTGCAGTAACATTTACGAGTTAATGGGAGCAGCTACTGCCATAGTGGCTTACAGTCAGATACTTTTTAACGCTTTCAACGGAATAACCTTCTCAAGTTAAACAATCCAGAAATTAACTTACAAAGAATTAAATTTGTTAGTTCCAATAATATACACTGATTATGCCATCTAGAAACTAAAATATGCGAGTTTTGTTTTTTAAATCTCCGATTCTGCAACTCTATTCATTGATTGCTCCAGTCTATGTGTATACGCTGATCTATGCATGTGTGTGTTGAAGTTCTTGGAAAAGGAATATAACCCATTATTTTATTTGAATTACTCATTGACTATACTATTAGGTAAGGAACAGCACTAAACGCAACGAGCGGACAAATGTATACTTCCGAGACCAAACATTATATCGTAAGATTAGCGTCACAATCCAAAGCGGATGGATGAATAGAATGGCATATACGAAGTCATAATCAATTACGTCGCATGTAGACTGACGTCCTTATCAAATTCCGTAACAAAATCCGGTCTCTCGCATATACGAAGTCATAATCAATTACGTCGCATGTAGACTGACGTCCTTATCAAAATCCGTAACAAAATCCGTAATAAATGACGTGTCTATGTCCGTCAGGAACATTGACTAATACATCTCGTGTACGAAGTGTATGTCTTTACTATTTACCCACATGTTGTTGAGTATTTTGAAATTAATTTCACTTGGCGCCGTTGCCGCCATTCAACAGTTTACATGTATAGTTATCCGGCTATTTTGATTCTGAGAATTCAGGGCTAGATCGATCCCAACAAGGGCAAATTTAGAGCCAATGCCATGGTACTCTATGTTATTTGATGCAGCGTATGTGGTTTCAATTAGATTTCATGAATTCATGAACTCATGGTCTTGATTATCTAAAGACATAGTGTCTTAACAATCCAGTACTTAAAGAGAGGGCATTAACGAAAGAAGTGAATCTTCTCTTTGGGCTCGGAACCTGTGTCCTAGCGTGATTTCTGATTTGTCTTAGGTAAACTCTTTTCTGCCTGGAGTATATATTAATGAAACTTCACATAGATGTAAATCGATTACAGGCTTGGGTAAACCCGGGAATGTTCAAAATCGTGTGTAAAATATGAGCATTTTCTTAAATTGTTAAAATTTAGGATTACTATAAATAGATTATATTTCTTATGGATTTAACCGGAACTCACCGCCTGTGTAATTCGTTCTATCTGTCTGTTGGTCCGTCACTGATCGTCAGATATTTGATAATTGCCTATGTCATAATGTGGTGAGCCCCGCCACACACACACCCCCACACTCCGCCCCACCAAATATGCGCCTATGCATATAATAACCCAGTCAATGACAGCTATTTACGACGCATAGCAACTTTGTCTAAGTGGCCGAAGCTTTGATCGAAGAAGTGCATCACTAAATTACATAATCCGTTATCACATCTCTATCGACATTGGAAGCACGTAGAGGAATTATTGTCGTCGTATCTTTACTGTGTTGATTGAAATCAATCTGGCTATGAGCATAAGGGTATGGGTGGCGATAGTGGCGCTGCTGTTGATTACGTTGGTGGGGTGTGTGTATGCTGGAGCTAATGAATAACGCCAGCTCGGTATATTATATCCGCTTACAACCCACCTGCTTAATTAACTGGCAGCTGCCCATATTGGTGATGGCTGGCGCAATATCCGGCGCAATTAGATGCTTGTATTCGCATCACGTCCAGATTAAGAGCACGTATGGCGCGAAGGCAGAGCATAGTCACCGAAAATTGGTAGGCCAACAACTATGGAATGCCGTTATCCATTCATGTTTTGTCTTTGGGCCTGTTTCATGGAAATATTACAAAATTCAAACAGAAATCGCAACTTTGATGTGATGGACCCCCTTTGCAATATTCAATTCATATCGTTTATGAACTACCGCTGTGATAATAAACATTTCGCTCAAACATAACTATCTTAGCTTGTCAATATGTCGAAGTAGATTCTGACACTTTGCCAGGAATAACCTGTTATTACGGGACGCTTCTGGTGTTATGTGACGGACTAACAACTATGAATCCTCTGATGATCCGTGACTAACTACAAGGAAGTAATGAATCCAATATGTCACTCAAGTATATGACGTCATAGTCAATTACGTCCCATGTAGGCTGGCGTAATAATCAACATACGTAATGAGTGACGTAGCTAAGTCCATCATGGACTTTGAAAAGTCCGTCAGTTGTATGAAGTGCATGTTGTTACAATTTAATAAACTTTCTGTTGAATATTTTGAAAGTAATTTAACTGGCGCTGTTGTTGCCATAGATAAACTATTCAGCATGTTACCTGTATATTTACCATGCAATTGGGATTCTTGAAATTCAGGATTCAACGTATATAAATCGATCCCAACACGCGCAAATCATGGTCGGAACTTAGCTAGAGATGGACGGAGCATAGCAATAGTCATCCATTCCCTGGTGATCCGTGACTAACTAACAGGAATAATCTGGTGGTGTGCGATGTACTCTCGGACGTAAACTGTGTCGAGTAGATACATTTTGTGTACGCGTTTATTTATCGGAGTATAAGATGGAGAAAGGCGAATCTAGAGAATAGTGTCGCATGGCCTGGATTAACCTTTACCACACTGATGTCAATATTAGCTCCTTTATTGGGTCAATAACAAAGAAGCTGGTGTAATTTTCTCAACAAAGTTGGTTGACGATGTTGCTGTCCGTGACACCAGTTCATCTTTTAATTTAATTTGAAAATTAAAAATGTTATCATTAGAGTGGTAAGGGTTAAGAGGTGGTCTGTGTTTAATGGCCATGTTTTGGCGCATCCAGAAGAGGACGTGTAGCGAAGAGTGGATTATAATGCGAAGTATTTAACCATTAACGTTGCCGAATGGTAAGTGCCTCTCTTGACCAGGCAGGAGCATGTCGTTAAAGGGTAGGTAGCTGCTTCTTTTTTTAGGCTGGAGTATGTTGTTGAATGGTAATTGTTTCTCTTAGTCCTGCTGAAGTACGTTGTTGAATGGTAACTGATTATCTTGGCGGCTGAAGTAAGTTGCTGAATAGTAACTGTTTCTCTTGGTCAGGCTGGAGTATGTTGTTGAATGGTAACAGTTTAGCTTGTTCAGGCTGGAATATGTTGTTGAATGGTATCTGTTTCTCTTTGTCAGGCTGGAGTACATTGGTGAATGGTAACTGTTTCTCTTGGCCAGGCTGGGGTTCGTAGTTGAATGGTAACTGTTTCTCTTTGTCAGGCTGGAGTATGTTGTTGAATGGTAACTGTTTCTCATGGCCAGGCTGGAGTATGTTGTGGAATGGTAACTGTTGCCGTTGGCCAAGCTGGAGTACGTTGTTGAATGGTAACTGCTTCTCCGGGCCAGACTGAAGTATGTTGTTGAATGATAACGTGGTCTCTTGGTCAAGCTGGAGTACGCTGTTGTATGGTACCTGTTTCTCTTAGTAAGGCTGGAGTACGCTGTTGAATGGTAACTGTTTCTCTTGGTCAGGCTGAAGTATGCTGTAGAATGGTAACTGTTTCTCTTGGTCAAGCGGAAGTATGCTGTTGAATGGTAACTGTTTCTCTTGGCCAGGCTGGAGTATGCTGTAGAATGGTAACTGTTCTCTTGTTCATGCTGAAGTACGTTGTTGAATGGTTACTGTTTTTCTTGGTCAGGCTGGCGTATGCTGTAGAATGGTAACTGTTTCTCTTCGCCAGGCTGGCGTACGTTGTTGAATGGTAACTGTTTCTCTTGGTTAGACTGAAGTACGTTGTTGAATGGTTACCGTTTTTCTTCGCCAGGCTGGCGTACGTTGTTGAATGGTAACTGTTTCTCTTGGTTAGGTTGAAGTACGTTGTTGAATGGTACCTATTTCTCTTGGTAAGGCTGGAGTACGCTGTTGAATGGTAACAGTTTCTCTTGGTCAGGCTGAAGTACGCTGTTGAATGGTAACTGTTTCTCTTGGTCAGGCTGAAGTATGCTGTAGAATGGTAACTGTTTCTCTTGGTCAAGTTGGAGTATGCTGTTGAATGTAACAGTTTCTCTAGGTCAGACTGGCGTATGCCGTGGAATGATAACTGTTTCCCTTGTTCATGCTGAAGTACGTTGTTGAATGGTTACTGTTTCTCTTGGTCAGGCTGGAGTATGCTGTAGAATGGTAACTGTTTATCTTGGTAAGGCTGGAGTACGCTGTTGAATGGTAACTGTTTCTCTTGGTTAGGTTGAAGTACGTTGTTGAATGGTACCTATTTCTCTTGGTCAAGCTGGAGTACGCTGTTGTATGGTACCTGTTTCTTTTGGTAAGGCTGGAGTACGCTGTTGAATGGTAACTGTTTCTCTTGGTCAGGCTGAAGTATGCTGTAGAATGGTAACTGTTTCTCTTGGTCAAGCTGAAGTATGCTGTTGAATGTAACAGTTTCTCTAGGTCAGATTGGCGTATGCCGTGGAATGATAACTGATTCTCTTGTTCATGCTGAAGTACGTTGTTGAATGGTTACTGTTTCTCTTGGTCAGGCTGGAGTATGCTGTAGAATGGTGTCTGTTTATCTTGGTCAGGCTGAAGTACGTTGTTGAATGGTTACTTTTTTTCTTGGTCAGGATGGCGTATGCTGTAGAATGGTAACTGTTTCTCTTCGCCAGGCTGGCGTACGTTGTTGAATGGTAACTGTTTCTCTTGGTTAGGTTGCAATACGTTGTTGAATGGTACCAATTTCTCTTCGTCAGGCTGAAGTATGTTGTAGAAAGATAACTGTTTCTCTTGCTCAGGCTAAAGTATGCTGTAGAATGATAACTGTTTTTCTTGGTCAGGTTGGCGTAAGCTGTAGAAAGGTAATTGTTTCTCTTGGTCAGACTGGAATATGCGGTAGAATGGTAACTGCTTCTCCTGGCCAGACTGAAGTGTGTTCTTGAATGATAACTGGATCTCTTGGTCAAGCTGGAGTACGCTGTTGAATGGTAACTGTTTCTCTTGGTGAGGCTGAAGTATGCTCTAGAATGGTAACTGTTTCTCTTGGTCAAGCTGAAGTATGCTGTTGAATGGTAACTGTTTCTCTTGGCCAGGCTGGAGTATGCAGTAGAATGGTAACTGATTCTCTTATTCATGCTGAAGTACGTTGTTGAATGGTTACTGTTTTTCTTGGTCAGGCTGGCGTATGCTGTAGAATGGTAACTATTTCTCTTCGCCAGGCTGGCGTACGTTGTTGAATGGTAACTGTTTCTCTTGGTTAGACTGAAGAACGTTGTTGAATGGTTACCATTTTTCTTGGTCAAGATGGCGTAGGCTGTAGAAAGGTAACAGTTTCTCTAGGTCAGACTGGCGTATGCCGTGGAATGATAACTGTTTCTGTTGGTCAGGCTGAAGTACGTTGTTGAATGGTTACTGTTTCTCTTGGTCAGGCTGGAGTATGCTATAGAATGGTAACTGTTTATCTTGGTCAGGCTGAAGTACGTTGTTGAATGGTTACTGTTTCTCTTGGTTAGGTTGAAGTACGTTGTTGAATGGTACCTATTTCTCTTCGTCAGGCTGAAGTTTGTTGTAGAAAGATAACTGTTTCTCTTGCTCAGGCTAAAGTATGCTGTACAATGGTAACTGTTTTTCTTGGTCAGGTTGGCGTATGCTGTAGAAAGGTAATTGTTTCTCTTGGTCAGACTACAATATGCCGTAGAATGGTAACTGTTTCTGTTGGCCAGGCCGAAGTACATTGTTGAATGGTTACTGTTTTTCTTGGTTAGGCTGGCGTATGCTGTAGAACGGTAACTGTTTCTCTTGGTCATGCTGGCGTACGTTGTTGAATGGTAACTGTTTCTCTTGGTTAGGTTGAAGTACGTTGTTGAATGGTACCTATTTCTCTTCGTCAGACTGAAGTTTGTCGTAGAAAGATAACTGTTTCTCTTGCTCAGGCTAAAGTATGCTGTAGAATGGTAACTGTTTTTCTTGGTCAGGTTGGCGTATGCTGTAGAAAGGTAATTGTTTCTCTTGGTCAGACTACAATATGCCGTAGAATGGTAACTGTTTCTGTTGGCCAGGCCGAAGTACATTGTTGAATGGTTACTGTTTTTCTTGGTTAGGCTGGCGTATGCTGTAGAACGGTAACTGTTTCTCTTGGTCAGGCTGGAGTATGCTGTAGAATGGTAACTGTTTATCTTGGTCAGGCTGACGTACGTTGTTGAATGGTTACTGTTTTTCTTGGTCAGGCTGGCGTATGCTGTAGAAAGGTAACTCCTTCAGTTGGTTAGGCTGGAGTATGCTGTAGAATGGTAACTGTTTCTATTGGTCAAGCTGAAGTACGCTGTGGAGTGGTAACTGTTTCTCTTGGCCAAGCTGGAATATGTTGTAGAATGCTAACTGTTTCTTTTCGTCAGGCCGGCGTATGCTGTAAAATACTGACTGTTTATCTTGATCAGGCTGGAGTACGCTGTTGGATGGTAACTGTTTCTCTTGGTCAGAATGGAGTATGTTGTTGAATCGCAACTGTTTTTCTTGTTCAGGCTTGCGTATTCTATAGAAAGGTAACTCTTTCTCTTGGTCAGGCTGAAGTATGCTGTAGAATGGCAACTGTTTCTCTTGGTCAGGCTTGAGTATGTTGTAGAAAGGTAACTGTTTCTCTTGGTCAGACTGGAGCATGTTGTTAAATGGTAACTGTTTCTCTTGGCCAGGCTGAAGTACGCTGTTGAATGGCAACCGTTTCTGTTTGTCAAGCTGAAGTACGATGTTGAATGGTAACTGTTTCTCTTGGTCAGGCTGAAGTATGTTGTAGAAAGATAACTGTTTCTCTTGCTCAGGCTAAAGTATGCTGTAGAATGGTAACTGTTTTTCTTGGTCAGGTTGGCGTATGCTGTAGAAAGGTAATTGTTTCTCTTGGTCAGACTGGAATATGCGGGAGAATGGTAACTGCTTCTCCTGGCCAGACTGAAGTGTGTTGTTGAATGATAACTGGGTCTCTTGGTCAAGCTGGAGTACGCTGTTGAATGGTAACTGTTTCTCTTGGTGAGGCTGAAGTATGCTGTAGAATGGTAACTGTTTCTCTTGGTCAAGCTGAAGTATGCTGTTGAATGGTAACTGTTTCTCTTGGCCAGGCTGGAGTATGCTGTAGAATGGTAACTGATTCTCTTGTTCATGCTGAAGTACGTTGTTGAATGGTTACTGTTTTTCTTGGTCAGGCTGGCGTATGCTGTAGAATGGTAACTGTTTCTCTTCGCCAGGCTGGCGTACGTTGTTGAATGGTAACTGTTTCTCTTGGTTAGACTGAAGTACGTTGTTGAATGGTTACCATTTTTCTTGGTCAAGATGGCGTATGCTGTAGAAAGGTAACAGTTTCTCTAGGTCAGACTGGCGTATGCCGTGGAATGATAACTGTTTCTGTTGGTCAGGCTGGCGTACGTTGTTGAATGGTTACTGTTTCTCTTGGTCAGGCTGGAGTATGCTGTAGAATGGTAACTGTTTATCTTGGTCAGGCTGAAGTACGTTGTTGAATGGTTACTTTTTTTCTTGGTCAGGATGGCGTATGCTGTAGAATGGTAACTGTTTCTCTTCGCCAGGCTGGCATACGTTGTTGAATTGTAACTGTTTCTCTTGGTTAGGTTGAAGTACGTTGTTGAATGGTACCTATTTCTCTTCGTCAGACTGAAGTTTGTCGTAGAAAGATAACTGTTTCTCTTGCTCAGGCTAAAGTATGCTGTAGAATGGTAACTGTTTTTCTTGGTCAGGTTGGCGTATGCTGTAGAAAGGTAATTGTTTCTCTTGGTCAGACTACAATATGCCGTAGAATGGTAACTGTTTCTGTTGGCCAGGCCGAAGTACATTGTTGAATGGTTACTGTTTTTCTTGGTTAGGCTGGCGTATGCTGTAGAACGGTAACTGTTTCTCTTCGTCAGGCTGAAGTATGTTGTAGAAAGATAACTGTTTCTCTTGCTCAGGCTAAAGTATGCTGTAGAATGGTAACTGTTTTTCTTGGTCAGGTTGGCGTATGCTGTAGAAAGGTAATTGTTTCTCTTGGTCAGACTGGAATATGCGGTAGAATGGTAACTGCTTCTCCTGGCCAGACTGAAGTGTGTTGTTGAATGATAACTGGGTCTCTTGGTCAAGCTGGAGTACGCTGTTGAATGGTAACTGTTTCTCTTGGTGAGGCTGAAGTATGCTGTAGAATGGTAACTGTTTCTCTTGGTCAGGCTGAAGTATGCTGTTGAATGGTAACTGTTTCTCTTGGCCAGGCTGGAGTATGCTGTAGAATGGTAACTGATTCTCTTGTTCATGCTGAAGTACGTTGTTGAATGGTTACTGTTTTTCTTGGTCAGGCTGGCGTATGCTGTAGAATGGTAACTGTTTCTCTTCGCCAGGCTGGCGTACGTTGTTGAATGGTAACTGTTTCTCTTGGTTAGACTGAAGTACGTTGTTGAATGGTTACCATTTTTCTTGGTCAAGATGGCGTATGCTGTAGAAAGGTAACAGTTTCTCTAGGTCAGACTGGCGTATGCCGTGGAATGATAACTGTTTCTGTTGGTCAGGCTGAAGTACGTTGTTGAATGGTTACTGTTTCTCTTGGTCAGGCTGGAGTATGCTGTAGAATGGTAACTGTTTATCTTGGTCAGGCTGAAGTACGTTGTTGAATGGTTACTTTTTTTCTTGGTCAGGATGGCGTATGCTGTAGAATGGTAACTGTTTCTCTTCGCCAGGCTGGCGTACGTTGTTGAATGGTAACTGTTTCTCTTGGTTAGGTTGAAGTACGTTGTTGAATGGTACCTATTTCTCTTCGTCAGGCTGAAGTTTGTTGTAGAAAGATAACTGTTTCTCTTGCTCAGGCTAAAGTATGCTGTAGAATGGTAACTGTTTTTCTTGGTCAGGTTGGCGTATGCTGTAGAAAGGTAATTGTTTCTCTTGGTCAGACTACAATATGCCGTAGAATAGTAACTGTTTCTGTTGGCCAGGCCGAAGTACATTGTTGAATGGTTACTGTTTTTCTTGGTTAGGCTGGCGTATGCTGTAGAACGGTAACTGTTTCTCTTGGTCAGGCTGGAGTATGCTGTAGAATGGTAACTGTTTATCTTGGTCAGGCTGACGTACGTTGTTGAATGGTTACTGTTTTTCTTGGTCAGGCTGGCGTATGCTGTAGAAAGGTAACTCCTTCAGTTGGTTAGGCTGGAGTATGCTGTAGAATGGTAACTGTTTCTATTGGTCAAGCTGAAGTACGCTGTGGAATGGTAACTGTTTCTCTTGGCCAAGCTGGAATATGTTGTAGAATGCTAACTGTTTCTTTTCGTCAGGCCGGCGTATGCTGTAAAATACTGACTGTTTATCTTGATCAGGCTGGAGTACGCTGTTGAATGGTAACTGTTTCTCTTGGTCAGAATGGAGTATGTTGTTGAATCGCAACTGTTTTTCTTGTTCAGGCTTGCGTATTCTATAGAAAGGTAACTCTTTCTCTTGGTCAGGCTGAAGTATGCTGTAGAATGGCAACTGTTTCTCTTGGTCAGGCTGGAGTATGCTGTAGAATGGTAACTCTTTCTCTTGGACAAGCTAAAGTACGTTGGTGAATCGTAATTGTATTCTGTTGTTCAGACTGGAATTTGTTGTAGAATGCTAACTGTTTCTCTAGGTCAGGCCGGCGTATGCTGTAAAATGCTGATTGTTTCTCTTGGTCAGGCAGGTGTATGTTGTTGAATGGCAACTGTTTCGCTTGGTCAAGCTGAAGTACGCTGTGGAATGGTAACTGTTTCTCTTGGCCAGACTGGAGTTTGTTGTTGAATGGTAACTGTTTCTCTTGGTCAGGCAGGAGTACGCAGTTGAATGGTAACTATTACTCTTCACCAGGCTGGCGTACGTTGTTGAATCGTAACTCATTTTCTTGGTTAGGCTTGCGTATTCTGTAGAAAGGTACCTGTTTCTCTTGGTCAGGCTGGAGTATGCTATAGAATGGCAACTGTTTCGCTTGGTCAGGCTGGAGTATGTTGTAGAAAGGTAACTGTTTCTCTTCGCCAGGCTGGCGTATGCAGTAGAAAGGTAACTGTTTCTCTTGGTCAGGCTAAAGTACGTTGTTGAATGGTTACGGATTCTCTTGGTCAGGCTGGAGTATGCTGTAGAATGGTAGCTGGTTATGTTGGTCAGGCTGGAAGCCTGGAATATGTTGTAGAATGCTAACTGTTTCTTTTCGTCTTGCCGGCGTACGTTGTTGAATGGTAACTGTTTATCTTTGTTAGGCTGGAGTATGTTGTCGAATAGTAACTGTTTCTGTTGGCTAGTGTTTCTTTGCGCCAGGCTGGCGTACGTTGTTGAATGGTAACTGTTTTTCTTGGTTAGGTTGAAGTGCGTTGTTGAATGGTATCTATTTCTCTTTGACAGGCCGGAGTACGTTGTTGAATGGCATCTGCTTCTCTTGCCCAGGCTGGAGCATGTTGTAGAATGGTGACTGTTTCTCTTGGTCAGGCTGGAGTATGGTGTTGCGCGGTAACTGTTTCTCTTGCTCAGGCTGGTATACGTTGTCGAATGGTATCCACTTCTCATGGCCGGGATAGAGTATGTTGCTGACTGGTCGCGTACAGTATTGTTCAGGCTACTTCGTTTTGTCTTCTGTACGTTTAGCATAGATAGTAGACGAAGCGGCAGTGAAATTCATTCAACACCCCAAGCAAACAGCTTGTTTTGAGCCCTTTGTCTTATATATAGTATTACGTTTCAGGATGAACTAAATGGTATATGCATGAATAAAATCAGATATTCTTACGTTTAGTTTAAGCGAGAATTATGCGTTTCACACTTTTTTTAAAACCGTAGAAACGTGTCAAATACAATAATTTGATAATTCCCGTGTGTATAGAAAGCACTACATGTGTGTATTAAATGACTTTGCTAGAACATTGTGTAAACAATGTGTTTCCCTGGTGTATTTAGACTTGCTACACGTTTTCCACGTTGCATAGGTTTTTAAAGCATAGGACGCACCTAGTATCAAAATATGCGTTGTGTAATATCCGTGGTCTTTTTACAGGATAAGTTATCCTGCATTCGTCACAAGAGGATTCGGAACTGTCCATTTTATCTCACCTGGGTGAGCTTATGCAATCGCGAGGGCAACACTACACAGTATACCCCACAACGCACATCGTGTTTCAGTCTTTATGGGCAGATTAATTATTATGTAACAATAGCCAATGACGAAGGCGGTGACGTTATAAGTGTTGGTGCATTCTGAAAATGACGTTATACAGCGTTGAAAATTTACAATGTTTAAGTTAAGATAAAATTCTCTCTCTCTCTCTCTCTCTCTCTTTCTTTCTCTCTACCCCCACCCCACCCTCTCTCCTTCCTCTCTCGCTCACTCTCTCGACAAATGTATGACTCTATCAGTAATGTTAATGCTATAGTATGCATCCGCCACTTGTTATTAAAGTCCATGTATCATAATTGCATTATGTGGGAGATACGTATGTCTTATCGTGCTGTCGTTTAGACAAATAATACATTCTGATTAAACCAACAAAATGCCAGATCTGTATTCAACCCTTTGCGGGTTTTAGAAGTACGCCACTCCCCACCACCCACCCGCCCCAACCCCCTTAAACTATACAATTCCTATTCTCTGTTATTGCGTGGCCGCTTACGGCATACTTATATTCGGGTTGCGTCTAGAATTGCGTATAGGCGCGGCCATTTTGCGCAAGGAAGTGTGCTGTCCAACCCAACAGCTAACGAGGAAGATAGATAGAGCGTGTCTCTATTTTTAGATTGGAACCATATATATATATATATATATATATATATATATATATATATATATATATATATATATATATATATATATATATATATATATATATATATATATATACTGACTTTTGGAGGATATATACATAGCTGATCGTGTGCGTCAGATGTCAGTCAGTCAGTGACTGACTGACTGACTGACATCTGACGCACACGATCAGCTATGTATATAGCCTCCAAAGGTCAGTAAGTTATTTTGTTTGCCAATTGGAACAGAAAGTCTCCTTAAATAGCATGCAAAATACGGAACTACAAAACAACGGTAAAAATTAATAGGGGAAATATGGTAATAACCTAGCGCATACATCTCTGAAATATCAACCATTTATGTATATATGATACGTATATGATAACGTCTATTCATTTTGGAAACTGCTGCCGTAAAGCGGTGTTGCACACATGTAGACAAACATTCAGCATTATTTCTTACATAATCTACACAAATCTTTCTCTATACTGACCGTGAAACAACTAGGCATAGCCTTTGAAAGCAGCAAGATAATGGTTAAAGCGAGTTTTTATCTCCCAGTTTCGGCGAAACCTGACACCGTTTGGTATAGAAGACCTAAAAAATAAACTAACACGTTTTCAAAGCAAGGTAGAATTTCTGTTTTTCTTTGCAAATATAGTGACTTATTTACATGGATGAGCTGGACTGTAAAACTGCCGTCTCGATGGTATAGAACATCAGAATGTCTGTTTTTGTTTTGTAAGTATATTAACTTATTTATGAGCTTATAACGTGGTCTAGCAGTTGAATCACTTATAATACAAGTACACATATTGATGCAAGGCATCAATGGTAGATAGCGTGCCCGGAGGTTATTATAATTCTGAGAATAAACTCAACTGTTTTATGAAAAAATGAACTTATGTAAAGGCATACAAGCCACTCATGACAAAAATATAGGCGGACAATACCACAAACGAAGGAATATTTCTTGCAAAAAGATATGGGCAGTCTTAGCTATGGGCTAGGAAAAGCAGCTTATATTTTGGTCAGTCCAACCATTTTTCCATCCATCCTTTTTCTCCAGGCCAAACTCCTTAACAGAGAGAGTAACAGACAAAATTAAGAGCGCCCAGTGATGAGAAAATTGCGCTACTGCATCAACAGAGAGCAACAGATCAAATTTGGGTCATTAGGTATCAACAACTTGTAAAGATAAAGAAATCATCAGAACTGGCAACTCAGTCAGTAGAAAATCGGCGCCAGAAGCAGTACAGACCCTGACACCCATTCAAACATATTAAAGAAGACTGTAAAGAATATTTTAAACTTAAATCTTGATACCTTCTTAAAGAAACGTGAAGAGCTTATTACCCGGAAATATATTGGTGAAATATAGACTGCAATGCTAGTGAAATGCACAAAGCAAGTATATTTTTGATGCAATACAGGACCCCGATCTGTACCGACAGATAACCTTTTCAACTAAGTTAAGTGGCCAGGATAGAACCAATACCATGAACCTAGTTTTCTCCAACGAAAATGATATAGTAGAACACATTCTGACTGAAGACCCAGTGGGAAACAGCCACGACATCGTGATCTGTTTCATTTAGCTATCGTATCTATGTCACCTATTAAACGATATATTTACTGGAAACAGTGACAAACTATTAAATCAAATATTTTTGCTCGACAAAAAGGCCAAAATCGTCCTCAACCATTGTAATGATGACGATCTTGTTGACCATATGTACAAATGGTAGGGTATTAGCCTGATTAGTTAGGTTCTACCAGTACACACGGATAATATGGGATACATAGAAATATTTTCACATTACTATAATAAATATTTGGTGGTAGAATTATTACAATATTTCGCACAGCACGAGAACATAATGAGTTATACATGGCCTTATGTTCGAAAAGTGGCTACAAGGCATGTAGAGATATTCTGGTACCGAATATAGTACATTATTGGAATTTGACACTGGTATGCCACTACTAAATTGCATATGACGAAATTACTGTATAGTAAACATTTTTAAACCCTTGATACTTTATTAGTATTTATTTTATTGATGCACTAGCAACGCACGGCTTCAATTTCCACATGCTATCCAGCCGACAGTCATGTACCCATTAGTTTAATTTGTTGATCACCATCTCCCCGGTCGAACCGTCATGCTGCAACTCCGCATGGCATCAGCAACTAGACATCTTTCCACTGGACCACCGCACCGAGACAGAAAATCGTTGATCTGACAGAATTTGCGCCAAATTTCGGTATGGAATTGTATACTATGAAATTACGTTCCTGTAGAATGTTTTTTAAATTCGGAATACAACTAGCATATTTCCTATAAGTATTTGTAGGTGAAATTCGGGGGGTGGGGGTGGGGGTGGGGGGTTGGGGGGGGGGGGGTGGTGAACGTATTGCAATGAAAACCATGAAATCTCACTATGTCGTAAGCGTATGCCTATACTTATTTAAACATATGGGTGATATTCTGGGGCCGAACCCATTATGAGCGATTTGTCAGACAGATCGACACCTCTCTGAATGTGGTGAATGTGAACCAACCATATCACAATGGGGCCATATGGCGAATATGTAACTATATATTACCAAATTACTTGATGGTAGAATCGTGCAAAAGCAGTAGTACATATTCAGTTATATACAGGTTTATGTAAAAAAAGAATGATTACAAACCGAGAACTGAGATTCTAATAATGATATAGTGAATTGTTGGCATTTGACAACTGTCCGTGGCTACGTGGTAGAAATCTCAAGATTCATTAGCGTAGTCATATCCCTATCTAACCATGTTGGTTAAATTATGTAGCCACACATATTGCAGAAGGTAGGGTATTGAAAACCGCAGATCTGCCAACATTGGAACAAATTTATGCGATGAAATCGCATACTACGAAAATACTTCACGTTCAAATTCTTTTAAATTCCCAATGTAACTAACATATTCAAACTCCTATACGTCTATGTGAGCGAAGTGCCTGGAACCGACCATATTACGGCACCGAATTTTGCATATTATAATTATTTCATCTAGAATTTGTTAGATTCGGAATATAACTAGCATATTAAAGTTCAAGTCTATGTGGGGTAAATTATGGGGCTGAACATACTACAGACAATAGGGCACCCGAAAACTGTGGTGGTTTATTAACACAATGAACCTTTCCAGTTTAGCTATGCCCCGCCCATCTCAAGCTAAACTCCACCCATACCACTCTCGAGTTGGGATCGATGGATTTCTAAACTTCTAGACGATAAATTTCAAGAAAACTATACAGGTAAGCCGTGGAATATTTTGACACTAAATTGACTGGGTCCTGTTGCTACCTATGGCAGCAACAGCGCCAGTCAAATTAGTTTCAAAATATTCAACAACATTTTTATTAAATAACAAAAACATACAATTCGTACAATGTGTCAGATTATTAAGCATTTAAGATGGACAACATCGAGTCAGTCAAGACGTCATTATTATGACGTTATCCCACGCGGCATTTACTTAATTACGACGTCATATGACGTAATATGATGGATAGACAACCGGAAAAGGCCCATTAGCAAGTGGTATTGTATTCGGGTCTACGTGCGTTCGGGATGGCAAGGGTCTACAATCTATATTAAAATATGTGACCTCTACATATGGGTGGTCTCTTAATACAAGTGGTCCATATTGTGTGGGCCACGCATTACCAAGTGGTATTAGCTATGTAATGCTCAATTTGCTAATGACAATTTCAATAGAGATCCATTTCTAGGTATGCCACGCCTATTTCTAGCTACTCTCCACCCCTTTCCCGTGTTTGAATCGATGTATATATATACGCTGAATAATGAATTCCCAGACTTCCAATTTCAAGGTAACTATACAGGTAAGCTGATAACTATTTTGAAACTAATTTGGCAGGGTGCTTTTAAAGTTTTGCTGCCTCTGGCCGCAACAACGCCAGGTCAAATTAGTTTCAAAATATTCAACACCACGTTGATTAAACAGTAAAGACATACAATTCGTACACTTGTCGGACTATTCAATGTTCATGACTGAGCTCGATACGCCATTCATTTACATATTTTGGATTGTGATGTCAGCCTGTATATGATGTAATTGATTATGACGTCATATCCTTCAGCTACAGATCAAATCCAGCCATTATCATAGAAAATGATTGTTGAATAAATAGCAAAGACATACAATTCGAACAGCGTCTAGTCAAATTAGTTTCAAAATATTCAACAGCATGTTGATTAAATATTAAAGATGTGTAATTTGCATACTTGACTGGCTATTCAATGTTCCTGGTGGAGCTAGATACGTCATTCAATACACATTTTGATTGTGACGTCCAGCTACATCTGGCCTAAATAATTATGACGTCATATACTGCAGAAACAGATCCGAAAAATCCATTATCATAGAAAATGTCCTATGTCTAATTGCCGTCCAAGAGACCATTGTGGTTTTTCTTTTGCAATTTACTACTGGAATTATAGGATCGGTTATCCAACCAGTCATTCCAGTGGTAGACTTTCAAAACAAGTTCTCCGGCGAGTAGCTAATGCAAATGGACATTTCTCACGATCACCGTAAGATGTCATTTGTGGTCAGTTTGATAGAGTGCTAAAGTGGACATATAAGAGACGCCGCGCGTGTGTGTGTGCTTGAGTACTTTCATCTGCAGAAGGAATGATAAACATGTTTTGTACGCAGTCCTCCAGCAAAAGAAGAGTACTTATTTAGAGTAGTTACTTGGAGTTCCGTTGGCAGTTTATTAAAATAATTAAGCGGTCATCGCCGCGCAAAAACTCTATTACACCATGAATCACGCGCATGAAAATAATAATTATGAGATATCCAGCAATCTAAAAATAGAGCCGTGTCCCGGAGAATTATTAGATCTCGTATCAATAGAGATCTCGCGAGACACAGCCCCACAATCCCCTGCGCGAAATGCCCGCGATTTCCACCAGAATATGATGGTAGAAAGAATTGAAACTTAAAATGACACGAGCGCTACTCTCCTCATATCAGTCAACATTAATTCACGTAAAACGAGATGATATAACACCTATGGTAGGCTGTATGACAAGTAGTTACCAGAAAAATAGTCCCCGTGAATTCGTCGTAAAATTCAAATCTGTCGCACGTCTGTCGCACACAAAATGACGTCAAGAATTTTCTGACGTTTGGTGGATATTGATATTACACGAACCACTGTGTGGATCGAGTCCATTTTAATGTCTGTATTAAGCTAGTGAGGTTAAGATGATACCAAAATCAACACAATCCATAGTGATTCTTTTACAGTCCGCTACGAAGATGGACTGGGTCCCGATATGTCTGGTCGCCGAAGTGGAGTCTGTGTAACAGTCTAGTCGTTGTGATGATGTAATAAGATGGCCGGGCAATACATTAGCGGTGCATTCTCGTAGAAGCTACGCCTCTATTGTTAGATTGTTGTAATAAGTGAGCACATATTTTAGCAAAGGTGGTCAGATATTTTAGAGCCTTGCCGTTATAATCAATTAGTTCCCCCGGTAGGGTGACGTCACGGTGAAAATACGCAATGATTGGCGTAGCTATGTCCAACAGGAACATTGAAAAGTCCTTCAGCTGTCCGAATTGAAGAGCTTTACTATTTAATAAGCAGCAGCACCCAGTCAAATTAGTTCCAGAATATTCAACAGCTCACCACCATAGTTACCGTGAAAAGGGGATTCTGGGAAGCCATGGTTCAAAGTATGTATATAAATCACGACGACTACGACGGATGTGCGTGTATACCTATCATCTCTTTCCGTGGCCACTGAGCACTACGCATTCGCTTGGTTGTGTCTAGAACAGACCTTTCCACATTATCCATCCATCACACGGCGTCGTAATCGACTACGTGACAGGTATAATGACATCATAATCAATGCTGTCATTATGACATCATGCATGACTTAGACAAGTACGTCAGGAACGCATAATGGATCTTTCCAGTTTCAGCTAGTACCCGCCCACCTCTATCGACGCTCCACCCACACCTTGCTCGTGTTGACATCAATCGATCCCTGAAATACCTGCCCATAAATTTCCAGAAAACTATACATGTAAGCTGTTAAATATTTTGATACTAATTTCACTGGGTGCTGTTGTTGCTTACGGTAGCAACAGCACCCATTCAAATTAGTTTCAAAATATTAAACAGCATGTTTATTAAATGGCAGGCATATAATTCTTACACCGTGTTGGACAATTAAAAGTTAAAGACGGGCCAATTAGAATCATATACGACGTAATGATTATGATCTCAGCATGCACGCCACTTAGTTGGCTATGACCTCATATGACGTCATATAATCGAAGGGTAAAATTGGAAAGGTTAATTGAAGACGGACTATGAGTTGTTGTAAGAATTGCATTAAACACCATGTGTATTAAATAGCAGACATACAATTCTTACACCGTGTTAGACGATTAAGAGTTAAAGACGGGCCAAATAGAATCATTTACGACGTAATGATTATGATGTCAACATGCACATCACTTACTTGACTATGACGTCATATGACGTCATATAATCGATGTTGTAAGAATTGCATGTCTAGTATTTAATACATATTCTGTTGACTATTTTGAAACTAATTCTGCCATAGGCAGCAAAAGCACCCCGTCAAATTAGTTACAAAATATTCAACAGCTTGCCTGTATAGATTTCAAGAAATTGATAGGCAGACAGGGCATTCGCAGGGATCGATCGATCCCAACGCTGCGAAGTGTGGGTGGAGCTGAGCTAGAGGTGAGTGTGGCATACCTAAAACTGGAAAGGTCCATTGCCTATAGGCGCTGCCATTTTGCACAAGGGGTTGTTGTCATTCACGTTCTCACCAGATCTACCACTAACGATCGATATATATATATTTATTTTATTTTTTATTTTTTTTAAATCAGAGCGATGTAGCGCGCCTCTATTTATATTGGAATCGTAGATTTAGTATATATTGTCTAGATCTCTCGTGCGCATTAAACGCATACCCTCACTATTGGGGCTAGTTGTATCTACCGCTGGTTGCCGGGGCTAATTTCTGACTGTACATTTGCATCAGAAATAAAATGGTATTATTGTGATCTGTCCCACTGTACCACGTACATCTCTTAATCTCCACTTCAACACTCGTCCCGATCAAACTGGCCAAACTATCGCTTGTCATAGGTTCGGCTCCAGAATTTAACCCATATGCTTACATAGATATATCTGAATGCGCTAATAAAGTAGAGTTTTTAGAAATTCTGCTTTGAGTAATTTCCAAATACGCAATTTGGTCGAAACTTACAGTTTTCAAGTGCTAAAAATTTACTATATATTCTGTATCAGAATTACTGTACTCGGTTTGTAATAAGCTTTTCGAACATAATACCATCTAGAACTCACTAGATATTGCACGATCATCAAATATTTCTTGCAATAATGTGAAAATCCTTCTATATATCCTGTAATTTAGCTCCAGATAGAATCTGAATTATCAAACAAAAAACCCAGAATGTATGCATATGGTCAACAAGATTAATGGAAAAATGGACGGACTGCGTCCAAAATATAATCTGCTTCTTCCTATAGCCCATAGCTACTCCTATCCAAGGCCGACTCCATTTCAACCATCTTAAAGAGATAGCCCTACCAAAAAACTATCATTATTACAATCGCAACCACTATCAGTACTACATAGGACAGGCAAGACGCTGTAAATGATAGTAAGAAACCACCTGTTTAAGACTATATGCTCGGCCTCAACGTGACGCAGGGGAGCCCACCCTCAGCTACTGGCGATCCCATCAACTCGTCTTGTGGAGCCAGGGGACGAGGATGGAGAGCTACTGGCCAACCGAAAGAGAAGACCAAACCCAAAGAAAACCCCAGTATCAACATCATGCACTAGAACGCAGAAGGGGTTACCAACAAGAAATCAGAGCTCGAACAGTTCCTGTACGAAAACAACATTGATATCTGCTGCATCCAAGAGACACACCTGCAAGAAGGAAAACCATTTAAGATCAGAGGTTACAAGATTTTCTGGTGTGATTGAAGAGGAAGAAAGAAAGGAGGGGTGATCACCTTGGTCCGAAACAGCGTGAACGCCAGCCAGATCAAAACCTTTATGGAAGAGGCAGAATATATCAAGATCAAGGTAACAACCAGCAACTCTGTGATTGACATTGTCAATTATCACTGCCCTAATGACAAGAATCTCTCACGTGACACAATCCAGGTCCCGGACTGCCACTTCCTCATTGCAGAAAACTTTAATAGCCAGTCCCTGAGCTGGGCATACAGAACAGTTGATAAACGAGGAGAAGACATTGAAGCATGGCAAGATGAAAAGCACCTTATACTTGTCAACGATCCCACAGATCAGCTTACCTTCTACTCGCGCCGGTGGCACTCGACAACAACGCCGGACTTGGCATTTTGTACAGAAGACATTCACAGAAACCTCAGTAGAGTGGTTGGATCGCAGTTTGGAGGAAGCGTCCACCGCCCAGTCCTCCTCTCTCTCTTTCTGGAAGTATTTCGATAAGTTCACCTCAACATCCAAGGTGGAACTACAAAAAGGCAAATTGGAGTCTGTTCGGCATTCGTTCCAATGAGCTTACCCAAGATATGGCAATAGAAGGGAGAAACATCATCAATGTGGTCAAGGAATTTAATTCAAGTACCCTCAAGGCTCCCAACGAAGCGATTCCTCGAGGGTTCAGGAAAAACTACCGCCCCTACTGGACAACAGAACTGCAAGCAGCACATGATAAACTAGACAAGGACAGCGAAGATGCAAAGGGTAATCCCTGTCATGAAAAGCTACAACAAACTAAAGCCAGGTATCTAAAGACCAAGCTGGAGGCCAAAAGAAGAGGCTGGAGGGAAAAGACGACAGGGTTTAATCTAGAGAAAGACACCACAAAGCTATGGAGACTGACTAAAGCACTGAATGAGGAGGGTGTCGGGGGAGAGAAGATTACTTTTGAAGAAGATAGACAAACACTGACAGGAAAGATGGCTGCAGATGCTTTTGCGAAGGCATATACAAAAGAAAGCAACATTTCTATACCACGAATGCGCCAAAAAGAGGTTAGAAAAGAGCAAAAGGAAAGAACAGACACCAGCACTCACGATGCAATGAAAGTTGACATTAGTTTAGCAGAACTGAAGAAGGATATCCGCCAATTGAAGACGAAGAAATCTCCCGGGCCAGATGGCATTACGGATGAAATGATCCAACACATTGGTAATGCATCTCTTCGCAAGTTGCTAGACATCTTTAATCTCAGTTGGACCAATGGAGAGGTTCCTCAGTGCCGGAAGACAGCCAGAATGACCCCTATTCTGAAAAAGGGAAGAATAAGACGAAAGTGCTGAGCTACAGTCCTATCAGTCGTACAAGCTGCATATGCAAGACCATGGAGCGCATCATCAACCATGCGGTTGCAGTGGTACCTGGAGTCGGAGAGCATTATAGTTTCAGAGCAGGCCGGTTTCAGAAGATACAGGAGCACAGATGATCAAACAACACATCTTGCACAGGTCATAGAGGACACTTTTCAAGCCAAGAAGGTGATGCTAGCTGCCTTTATCGATCTGCAGGAGGCATTTGACAAGGTGTGGAAGGATGGCCTCCTCGTGAAGCTCCGGCGCACAGGCATCGGTGGCAACATGTTCCGATCGACCAAGTCATACCTACACAATCGCAGAGCTAGGGTGCTGGTGGATGGACAATCTGGACAGAATGTATTGCTGAGACAAGGGGTGCCACAAGGCGGAGTATTATCACCAACTCTGTTCATACTCTTCATTAATGACATTGTAGCAGAGCTGCCCAATGGGATCCAAGCAGCCCTCTATGCAGATGACCTCGTACTCTGGTGCACTGAGTAGTACACAACGACTGCCACGTACAGAATGCAGCTCGTCTTGGACAGAATTACAGCTTGGGCCAATCGCTGGTGTATTACCATCACCAAAGAGAAATCATCAGCCATGCTATTCTCACTGTCCACCAAAACCAAGGTTGGCAATCTGACACTGGGCGGTACTCCAGTCGAGTACGAGGACCAGCAGACATACCTGGGAGTCACCTATGACAGACGATTAACATGGCAGGAGCACATCCAGAAAGCAGACGCAAGGCCAGAAGAAAGCTAAACATCATGAGGAAGCTGGCAGGAACAAAGTGGGGTACCAATGAAAGGATCCTCATGACCATCTACCTAGGTGCGGTACGACCACACCTTGAGTATGGATCCAGCTCATGGATGACAGCAGCTAAATCTCATCAACAGAACCTCGACAGAGTACAAAACCAGGCACTGCGCATCATCACTGGTGGAATTAAATCAACACCAATGGAAAAAATGGAGCAGATAGCAGGCATTCACCCCCCCCCCCCACTTAGCAAAGGAAGGGAATGCAAAGCACTGATCCAAGCTGCAAAGTTCAAATCGTTTAACAACCACCCGATGAAGATCAGGCAAGCACAGCTGTCATCAGGAAGACTTAAAAGATCAAGTTTTGTGAAAGAGACAAAAGCACTTCAAAGGAAATACCCAGAAATATTGCCAGCTCAAATAGAAGACCCAAACCACACCCTTGATCCTCCACCCTGGGAAAACAAACTAGAGAGCATAGCTATTCGCACCACAGTACCTCATCTCACAACCAAAGATGAACACATTGATGTGAGAAAGAAGGCCCTGACCCTAGCCATGCTGGAAGAAATGTACCCTCATGAGACATGGATAAGGATCTACACAGATGGATCAGCCAAAGATGCAATTAGGAGCGGCGGTGCCGGACTGCACATACAGTATCCAAACGGACAACATGAGTCAGCTGCAATACCAACAGGCAAACACGGCACAAACTACAGAGCTGAAGTCGAAACACTGGTTCATGCAGCTAATACCATCAGCAGAACAGCAGACCCTATTGCACAGATTGTCTTTTTATCTGATGCCCGCTCCGTCCTTGAGGCTATCACCAAAGGTATGCTGCCACAACTTGAAGAAGCACTACAAACCATCAATTGCTTTCGGATAGCTCTGCAGTGGATCCTCTCACACTGTGGAGTCCACGGAAATGAGGAAGCAGACAAGATGACAAAGGTGGGTGGAGAAGAGAATCAGACAGAAAACATGGTTACCCATACAGAGATGAAGACTATCATCAAGTCACTCTATAGAACACCTCAATCAGAAGATGCCTACCATCATCTCTCGATGCCAGAGCAAGTGACCATTGTTCGTCTCAGAACTGGACACAACAGACTAAACCAACACATGTACAGGCGGTTCCACCTTACGACATCGGCCTTGTGGAGAAGCAGAACAGACCACAGAGCACATACCTCAATGTTGCAGTACGTAGCAGCTGCTGAGAGAAGAGATCTGGCCTTTGTCAACCTCTTTTCTTGAAAAGCTGTATGGGCCTGTGGAAGAACTGCAGAAAATCTCAGATTTCATCTTGAGAACGGTTCTCCAAGTGTGATACCAGCGATCGAAAAGAAGAAGAAGAAGAAGAAGAAGAAGATAGTAAGAGCCTATGTAATATTGAATGTTAATATAACAAGGTAAACATATTTCTTTCTGTTCTGCAAATATGTTGTCAATTTATCACATGTCTAATGGCTATATCTTTATAGTACATTGACTTTAACGTAAAGCCTATGTCTTCCTATATTACATAGTGCCATTGCCAGTTCTACATGTATAATTTATTTTTTGTTCTATGTAGGGGTCGAAGGTCTAGATATAGTCACTGTCTTTGGTGGACAGCCTGTTGTGCTACATCAAATTGTATATTATATATAAAATGAATTTGAAGCTCAACTTGAATTATAACCATCTCCGGCCACGCTATTTGCCATTGATGCCTTGCATCAATATGTGAACTTGTAGATAAATGGATCGCGATAAAACTTGAGGCAGATGTCCTAAGAGGAAGTATCGGCATCCTTAGGGAGATCGATTCCCGATTGTAAAATCCGCATGGCATGTTGCGGAACATACCGGATCTTAGCTCATACGAGTCTTTTTGTTATATTTCTGTTTTGTAAGATTTAATTTCGCTCCGAGTTTGTATAAGATAATGAAAAAAAGTTTTTTTAATGTATAAGATACTGCTATAAATCACGTGCCCAATCCGAACACCAATGCGGCTTGCAGCTGCTCACACAAACACTGGTATGTGCAAACATGTAACAGAGAATACGAGTTATCAATTCCATTCTAAAGCCTGGCCTTTTCATCGGTTACGTACCAACATAGTAAGCTAGCATTAGTCTGCTCAAATAGCGCAAGGAACAGCTGTCAACGGCTTTCTGCCCATTGCATTCTGGGATAACAATGTGGTATTGAATTGGGAAGAAATTGGCGACTGGATAATCTCCCACGCTGCATCGTCTGCCTCATTCGCCATTCTCGGTGCTTATAAACATGGTATGTAGCTAATATGCGGCATCGTGCGTGTTTTATAGATTACGCATGCACATAGAATTGCCCGTTAGCCAGTCATTATATGGATAGAATTGAGCTGGTGGGTATGTTTGTGCTCGAGGTTATTTATTTTGCTTGGATTTATCTTATTTAATGGCTACCTGAGGACGATGACGACGACAACGACGAGGATGTCGACGGCAATGGTCGTGGTGATGGTCGGAGAGACTGGGGTCGTGGTGATTGTGGTGGTGATGCTTATGGTGCTAGTTTTAGCGATGAAGATGGCGATATTGGTGGACATGGTGGGTGTTACTGCTGTTGTCATTACTCCTGCTGCTGTTGTTGCTGCTGCTACAGCTATTGTTGCTGTGTCTGTTGCTGCTACCGCTGCCGCTGGTGCTGATGATTATGATGGTGGCGGTGTTGGTTGTGATGGTGGTGGTGGTAGTGGTAGTGGTTCGGGTGGTGGTGGTGGTGATCGTGGAGGAGGTGATGATGATGATGATGATCATGATGGTGATGATGATGATGATGACGAGGCTGCTGTTGCTGCTGCTGCTGCTGCTGCTGATGATGATGATGATGATGATGATGATGATGATGATGTTGATGATCATAATGATGATTGTCCACCTGATGATTGTTATCGTTGTTGTACTTGTAGCTGTAGATGGTGCACATGCTATGTTGTCTTAGTTAATTTGACTGTTCTTTTCTTTCCTAACAGCTACACAGATGCAGAATAAAGTAGTTTGATATGGAATACGGATGGTAGCCTTTTTAAACGAGTCCTATCTAGCAAGATGTTCTCAATCTGGGTACGAAAAACACATGTTGTTCAAAGCAAATTTTGGCTGGATTTGCCGCTATTAATCACCGCACTTAGTGCCCACGGGTCATGACGGATCTCGTGTTATGCCAGGATCGTGTCGGACTACTTCGCTATGATACTTTTAAATTATTCTCATGTTCCATGTGTTATTTATTTCTCTTTCAAAAGACAAACACTCCCCTGAAGCCACAAGGGTCTCGTCTTGTCTTCAAGAATGATAGCGGCAAAGCCGGATCTTACCTCATACCAGATATCCGTAACGACACTATTCGACAAGTAGTATGTTCCGGACTGTCTGAGAATGATTGTGCTCGTTGGACGGATTGTTGTGAGGCGGCTATTGACTGCTGTGATAGTCAACAATCGGAGGCATCCTGGATTAGCAATAACAGTTACGCGTCCACAACTTGTCCACAGACATGGGATGGATACGGGTGCTGGGTATCCGCTACACCCGGGATCAGAGCTAGCCTGAGCTGTCCCTATTACATCAAACACGCCGAACCAACAGGTACGTTAAGGTTTAGTCAATTACTAAGATTGAAATATTAGAAATCCACAACATTCTTCCAGCTGGTTGTAAGCGCCACAGGACGGATCCAATCTGCCACACAAGTATATGACGTCATAATCAATTCGGTCACATACAGGTGGGACATTCCATTCAAATTACAGGCCCGTTAAGCCTACGAATTGTATGTCATTGATAGAGTTACTACCAAGTAAACATTATGTTGAATATTTTGAAACGAATTGCACTAGCCGCTGTCTCCTCCATAGGTAGCAACAGCACCCACATAAATTAGTTTCAAAATATTCAGCAGATTAGTTGTTCGTTTACCTTGAAATTTGGATACTGTTAATTCAGTTTGCAAAGCAGATGCATAGATCCTTGCACACGCCATATAAGGGCGGAACTTGAGAAACTGGCGGAGAATAGCTAGAGATGGAACCCTCTATGTTATCAATTACACCAATATTATTCAATAGTGATGTGAGATGAATATGCTCATCACGGCCGCTGTGTTCGAATAAGTCCCATTTGCACACTCGTAGGCTGGGGATTAAAATACATCACCGTATCTTGGTTTAACCCTTTAACACTTATATCAGCATGAAATGGCTTCTGCAGTGGTATTGAGAAATGTCCATTTGCATACCAAAAGAAGAGTATTTTTGAAAATGTACCACTGGAATGACTGGCTCGATAACCGAGCCAGTGATTTCAGTGGTCAATTTTCAAAAATAGTCTTCTCTTGGTCTGCAGATGGACATTTTCTATGAGAAAATGTTAATCCTCTTGAATAGATTCGCGGCTTAAAGTGCTAATAATCACTATAGTGCGGATACGGTTTCATTCTCTCTGGTATCCAAACAATTAAATGTTCAGATGTACAGTCTGTCAGTTGGATTCGATACCTTTTGTCCATATCATCTTAGATCTAAGACATCACCGAGGTGTGATAGAATATGGCATAAATGCTGCATAATATTAATGACTACGTGACTGATACAACACATCGGTAATAACTGTGCACCGTAATGGCACCGCACCACGGATGTGCATGTTCCATGGCTCAGCTACCAAACTCGTTTTGCATATATCAAACTCGATAGATCCTGTTCAAAATGATATTTAAAGCTATGAGAAGCCAAATTTCTGTTGAAAATGTACTACTGGAATGATTGGCTCGGTAAACGACCAGCCATTCCAGTGGTACATTTTTCAAAAGGCAGTCTTCACTTGGCCTGTAAATGGATACTGACTAGGCAACACATTAGGAGTTTCCTTTTTATTAACTCATTACTTGTCAAAGCGGCCAAACGACTATTTCTAGAAAGCTTTCTTTCTGTAAATTCAAGTGGTACATTTAAATGCCATTGGCCAACACAGGGCATTCAGTGAGCAAGTATTTCAATGTTCTTGAAAAGGTTTGACCATCAAATTGTTCAATGATATAGGTATTAATTGTACGTGTTTTGAGACGCTGTTGACACAATCTAGGTTAATAGCTTAGCCTAGCCAATGGAATGAAATTAATCATCAATACTTAAAGCTGCGGCAGAATACTTTACGTTTAGTAACATGGTGAGGAAGTTAGCTATCTACCAGCATGTTTTCTGGCACTGTTGGCACAACACCGTCAACCTGGATATGTAGTGTCTGGTGACAATGACATTTACCATAAGAAGTTATATCATCTCCATGTAGGCGGATGACATTTAACTGTGTACGTGGAAATACAAATTCCATGTCCACTGCGTCGTGATTTGAATCAACAAACTTTTGATCTCTGTGATTAGTTAGCTAAGTCGACGGATACATGCTCTGAAATGGTAGTTTGTGTACGCATACCACGGATTCGTATTATTCGCTTCGTTACTTTCTGGCGAAATTGTTTCAGGTCTAGACAAATGAAATCTGTGAATGTCTGAATGGCCAACGAATGTTTGTATATATCTCGGTGTGTATTTGTTTGGATTTGGTCAATGTCTGACGTATATTTACACTGAATAACGCTGAAGATTTCTTAATGCCAATCTAGACGCGGGTCCTTGAATCTGTCTCACATATATTTACATTGAATAACATATATCTATTACAATTAGACAGAAATGATATTGACGTCGTGTGGCAAACAACACCGTATAAATATCATCTCGCCTCAGATTGATATAAGCTGGCGGCGGCTTGGTGCAGTGGTTAGCACTCAGTACTACTTAACCCGAGAAACCGCTTCACGCATTGAGTGTCTACTATCTCGCCGTCGTTGGACACATGGACAGTCTCCTTCGCTCCTTACCTTTATCCACTAAGGAGTATACATGTGTACCAGTGTAAAAACTGTGGAAGTTACCAGGAACACAGTATGTCGGAGAATGGGCTTCATTTGTATGTTATTACCAACATAAATGTTTTATTGCTGTTCAATGGATGACAACAGCATACAGACAAATTAGTTTCAAAATATTCAACACATTCCCTGCATAGATACAAAGGATTCAAAGTATATAAAGCAATCCCAACATGCCCATATAATGGGCGGAGCTTAGTAAGAAATGAGCGGGTCATAGCTAGAAATGGATCACCCTATAAGGGCGACGAGGACGACAAAATGCACTATGATAATGATGGGAATATATTGATAGCGAACGTCGTCATGCCATCCGCGGCAACGACGACGACGACGACGACGACGACTGTGGTGCCCAGTGCTGAATGATGTTGCCTTGCATTTCCACCATCCTTTCTCCTGTTTGTAATCATTACCCCTACCCTCATTAGTAGGAGATATCGGGATGAGTCACTTGTATTCGTGTGTTTGTTTGGTAGTACGTTTATCAATCGAACAGTACCAGTCTCTGAAAAAACATTGTTCCGACGTATTATTATTATTATTATTATTATTATTATTATTATTATTATTATTTCAGAATTGGCTTACAAAGATTGTACGATTAACGGGACATGGTGGCGCCACCCGTCAACCAACCAGGAATGGACCAATTACAGCAGCTGTATCCCAAACAAATCAATACTGGTAAGTAAACGTCGTACATGTCTTAATAGTTAGCAGGTTTCATTTAATAGAGGAATCCGTGTTTAGCTATGCCCAGCTCATCTCTAGCTCAGCTTCACCCTCGCTTCACCCGTGTTGCGATCGATAGATCCGTGTTCTATCTGAATCCCACTTTCCAGAAATCTATATTGGTAAGATATTGCACATTTTGAAACTAATCTGGCTGTCAAATTATGTTCAAACTATTCAACAACATGGTTATAGGTATAGTATATTTTAAATATCTGTATTAAGTAGTAAAGACATACAATTCGCACAGCGACGCTTATTCCGTCATCAAGTAATCATTCGTGACGAACATTTTTACGCCATCAATGTGGTCAATGATAATGACGTCATCCTGCACATCGCGTAGTAGATTATGACGCCAAATGATTGATGGATAAACTATAAACGCCCATTACCAAGTGTGCAGTAGGCTATAAGTATACTGGTATCTTTTTGGGAACAATGTCCTACCTCCATGCGCAACCAGACGTAAATACCTGTTCAAATAGGAGTTCAAAATGAGTTGGTTGTTCGTGCCCCATTTCTAGCTTGGACAATAACGCGACGAGATTAAGATACAGCGCGACCATGAGTAGGCTGCATAATTAAACAAATCCGCGAGATATATGGTCGTGCAAACTTCGGCAAATCTTACACCTTGGACATATTGTCTAGTTGCAAACTGACATTCAAATTGTACGTTATAAAATGGGAAACTTGGTTATCAGCGATCTTTTAAAGCATTCGATCAGCCATGTATTTTGTCATATAGGGAAAGCTGCAAAACAATTTGGTATCTGGTAAATCTTGTCCTTGCAAAATACGGTCAATAGGGCCTCGGTAGCTGCGCGTGAAGAGTGAAAAGTCGGTTACACTGACCTCCATGTGTTACTCTACATACTTTACTAAAATGCATAGCAAATGCACGTAGTTGTCAAAATAACTATTTTAATCGGTGCACTGTATGGCCCTGACCATCGCATTTTTAATCACAAATTTGTCACACATCTTCGGGACCCCACGGTCATCTTTCCACCCAGCTCTGGTACACCACAAACAACCTTCCATCTAACGTTTGGCAATATCTCTTAAGTAGAAGCATATAGTTTTCGAAAATAATCATTTTAATCGTGTCGCAGTGGCGTTGATCTATGACCTCTTTATGCCAAACGTATTACACATCTTCAGGACTCTACGGGCCACTTTTCCTCCAAGGTTGGTTATCGTATACGAAAAACTGTCGAAACGCCAAGCTGGAATACACTTTTGTTACTGACTGATAAACTAATTTACTGACTGACCGACTAAGGCGGAGTTCACACTAGAGTGCTAAACCGGGGTAATACTAAAGTAAGTCCGATCGAACGCGAATATGCGTTTACTTGTCATAACTTTGTAAGCGTCAACGCAAGTAAAAGGAAAATGTGTGATCTATTCGGAATTCGGCTTAGCTAAACTAATGTGAACACGGCCCAAGAGCCACGGCGGTTTACTGTGCTGCTACTCGCGACTTAAAAAAACCCACGCAGAACGAGACCCAACACTAGCCATAATTTTGTGAATAATTGAATGTCATGGACTCGGTCAAGTATGTAGTCAAATTATTGAAATAAATAACTACATCCGTTTTGTTTAACGCTGTCATCAGCTGCTAGAATCATATCACTCCGCCGAAAGTATGATCACATAACCCCTGTCTTACAGAATTTGCATTGGCTCCCGATCGAGCAGAGAATCACTTTCAAAATTTTATGCTTGACTTACCAATGTGTTTCCGGTACTGCCCCTGCATACTTAACTGAACTAGTACAACCCTATTCGCCTGGTCGATCACTCAGATCTGTCAATCAGATGCTGCTAAACGTCCCAAAAGTAAATTCTACTACATATGGCCACAAAACTTTCGCTTATGCAGCTCCCACCGAGTGGAACAATCTACCACTTAGTCTAAAAAACTCAGCATCATTAGATATTTTCAAATCACAACTGAAAACCACCCTTTTCAAACGAGCATATTCTCAATAGATATAGCTATTACGCACTAGCGCTTAGAGCACGCATTGTCATGGATTCAGCGCTTTATAAATGTACTTATTATTATTATTATTATTATAATCTAAAACTAATTGGACAGGATTATTGGATTATTTTACTGCCATCGGCATTAATAGCTCTAAGTCCATCTAGTTTCAAAATACTCAACAATTATATTTATTAAATTGTAAATATTGTCGCAAAGTCGCCATTTCAGATTCAAAAAGTTAATGCACATAAACATAACGCGGCCTGACGCTGTCGGAGAATCTCTCTCATTACAGACTTCTGCGCGACTAATTTTCCTTTTGAACAAACATCATTATTCGGTTCCACGTCTGGTTTTTGACAGAGCGATTGTTAACCATTTTCTGGCGAAGCCGGTCAAAGCTCGATTCCACAGTGGTCTTTAAGAACGTTCATTTGCAGGCTAAAAGAAGAATTATTTTGAAAATTCAACACTGGAATGACTTGCTGAATAATCGAGCCAGTCATTTCAGAGGTAAATTTTCAAAATTATGCTTCACTTGATCTGCACATGGGCATTGAATAAGCAAATATTTTGATTTGTTTACACAAGTTTGCCATTAAAGGGTTACTACCATGCTGTTAATCAGAAGCTACAGGCAATCATCTAGCGCAGAGAAAACTAGAACCGTGCACATGAACGAGACTTAACAAAATAAGCAATGAAAATCGTGTAAAAATATGTTCTACCCAAGGCCGTCATATTAGATCTGGCAACGTGATGTTTTCCATAATAAGACGTTTGTGAGACCTATCGGTGTGATTAAATATTGTGCTAACGCAGTGTGCAGAGAAATCACGATAGGACAACTGTCGTGGTAACAGGTCTGAAGATTGAAAAAT
>CM067365.1:7069932-7207729 GCA_034401795.1 Chaetoderma sp. LZ-2023a
GATTCAGCAGCAATGAACGAAATATTGCCTTTATTGCTCTATTTTGATTGCCCATAGATGGATTTTTCGTCTGTGCACACCGATGTTTGCAAATGTCCCAAACACCTATGGTTAGCATTGTTATTAAAAGAGTCCTTTCAGACTTTATGATATCTACACCGCTTGATCCAAATACTCTAAATAAGACTACATGCGTTTCTAGAACAATGGGCTTCGCTCCAAATTGTGCCAAGATTTGGCTGATACAGTCCCAAAATTGTGACGATATTGGACATTTCGCAAATAAATGCTCGATTGTTTCCTCGTCTGTTTGACATAGGTAACACCTATCAGAAGTTGTAATATTGCACTTGTATGTCAAGTGTCCCACCAATAGCTGTCGATGTAGTAATCGCCACAATAAATCACGAGCCATATTTGGTATGTATGGAGAATGTAGGGTTTTCCATACATTTTTCCAACTAGATGGTTTATAGCTTGAGTCATCCCATCTCCTAATTGCTATGGGAGGAGTTAGTTGTTTTCGTCTCATAATGTGGTACCGTTCCATGGATCTCATCTTGTATTTTAACATTTGATCATCAAGAACTAATGCAGGTTGTGGAGTCAAACTATGATTATTTACATTTGGCAGGTTTCGTCTGGTTTCAATTGGTACAGCATGTTTTATTTTATTTAGCAACCGCTGGACATCTATATGCCTCATATGTGAAATCCATCTACGTGTTTGAGGGTGTATCATATCAGATAAATGTTGAATGCCATATTTTGCAAAGGACGGTAGATAAAGTACTGCATTGTTATAACATATATTACTATTGCCTCACAATTGCTGTTCTAGTACTTCCTTCCAGCACGTAGGTGGAGGCATGTATCTGTCAAATATTTCTAACTCCTTACGTTGATCTTTAAACACATCTGGTATCACTTGGCTATTCGGAGGTGGCTTCTTTGGGGTAAAACCATGCTCCGCCAGAAATGGTTCTACAATTCTCTCCATGAGAGCTCGTGAAACACATGCCCACGTCTCATCTGATGTAATAAGATCATTCAAAAATGTTAACCTTAAAGAAACACATTTCACTTTAATATCAATTAAATCAAGTCCTCCTTCTAACTTAGCATTATTGAGAACACGATGGGAAACTAAATGATTCTTTTCTTCCCATATGAATGACAATATCAACTCATTAACCTCCTTTCCTACATGGTTTGGCATGTGTACAACAGATGCTGTATACCATAGCCCAGATAATACCAAGTTGTTGACAACAAACACTCCACCAAAAATTGAAAGACAACGACGCTTCCAATTTGCTAATATTCTCTTAAGCTTAGATACTCGTTTATTCCAAATTTGTGTTGTATTCGGTTTCCTGCTAAAATAGATGCCTAAAATCTTAATGGTATCATTAGACCAATTGATTTCAAGTGGCTGGTCATTCTGCTCGTTCCATGGCCCCAAAATACTCCTTTGGATTTTCCTTTATTGATTTTCAAACCAGATGCATTTTGGAACGTTTTTCTAGTACGTGGTTCAAAATTGCAAAATCATTGTTTGAACTAGCAAACACAGTTCTGTCATCAGCATATTGTGACAGCTTAAGTGGTCTTTCTATGCCACGAATACATATGCCGTGAAAGTTATTATTTTGCCTCAATGCTATGCCAAGAGATTCCATCACAATAACAAATAATAATGGCGATAGGGAACACCACTGTCTAACACCACATTCTAAGACAATTTCTCTGGATAATTGATTGTTCACTAAATAGCTACTCTTAATATCCGTATATAAAATCTTAACCCATTTAATAAAGTTTGAGCCTAACCCAAACGATTGCAAAGAATTAAAAAGAAAATCCCATTCCACACGGTCAAATGCCTTTTCCTTGTCCAAGGCAATCACAGCTGAAGGGATGCTATCCTTCTCAACCAATTGTATAAGGTCTCTTATTAACATGGTATTGATTAAAATTATCCTCCTAGGTACAGCACATGTCTGCTCTGTTCCAATGATTTCTCCTAAAACACTACCTATTTTCAATGTTAGTGCTCTGGATATTATTTTGTAGTCTACACATAGTAGAGAAATTGGTCTGTATTTCTGAATTAGACGTCTGTCATTTCGTTTATATTAGTAGCCTTACGTATGCCCTAGCCATATTTGGTGGTAAATGGCCTTTCTCAAAAATTTCAGTGCCTAATTCTTCCATTATTGGATCTACAAGGTGCCAAAATGTTTGGTAAAATTCAACTGGAAGGCCATCACACCCCAATGATTTTTCTAGTTTCTTACCTTTAAGGGATTTAGTTAAATCTTCTAGTGTTAAGGGTTTATCACAAAATTCACTGCCTGTGTCTGACACCTTTTTGTCTATATTTGCTAACAAATCCAATTTTGCATCTTCATCAATTCCCTCTGATTTGTGCAATGGCTCATAGTAATTGCATACAATATTACTCATTTCATTGTTGGTAAAGATGGTTGAACCTTCCGGCATGTTTAATGAGCACATCACCGTATCTATTGCCCGTGCTTTTTCTAATGTGCAAAAATATCGGGTTGGCTTTTCCCCTTCCGCGTGCATCTGGGCTCTTGCTCTAATTTTGGCACCCTCAAACTCATATTGTTCTATATCTCTTATTTTACTTTTAATTTTAACCAGTAATTCATAATGAATATCTTCACCATTATTTACTTTAGCATTAATTTTCATCAGTGATCGATGAAGTGTTTTCTTGCGTTTGCGTATTTCCCGTACTTTTCTAATAGCATACTTTCGGGAAACATACTTTAAATCCAGTTTTACATCCTCCCTCCATTGCAATGTGCTCTTATATGATGCTTTCCTATTAATCCAATGTTGCCAACAACTCTCTATATTATTCCTATAAAATTCTTCTCCCGACAGTGTTGTGTTTAATTTCCTAAACCAAACCCCTTTTGTTACCCAATCAGCATTGGCAAAGGTTACACAAACCATGTTATGATCTGAGAATGCGACTGGCTTAATATTAATATCTCTCCAGTACCCAGTCAACAAACCTTTCACATAAATTCTGTCGATCCTTGAACCAACTTTACCATCTTCCGAAAACCATGTAAGAACTTTACCATGAGGTTTTGATATTCTATAGGTGTCAACTCAATTTTCGTTATCACATATTTCTTTTAAGAGTCGATGTGATGTATCAGTATAAGTTGAAGTTGCATTCCTGTCATTTTCTTTGTCTACGACACAATTAAAGTCACCACCCATTACTAAGTTTTCAGTGATGTTATCTAGTGCTGTTGTAGATATCTCATTTAAAAAGAATTACGACGTAGTTGATGAGATGCAGGTGTTTGTTGTATATCTAGCGTGACTCTCACCCAGCGTGGATCCAGAAATATTTTCTAAATTATCGTATGATTCTGACTTCTGAAGTTTTGTTTCCTGTATTAAAGCAATGTCAATCTGCTCATTTTTCAGAGTCTCTGGTAAGTGACGTTGCTTTATGTCACTATTTAAGCCTCTACAATTGAGTGTGAAAATTTTGTTTTTTCGACCCTCTCTTAGACCATTTACTTATTTTACTCGCAAACGCTGCACTACTTAGCTCAACTTTTTTCAAATGCTTATATTTTAACATATCTGAATCATGACGCAGATGCCTATATTTAACCCCTTTTGCCGTCACATATGGAACTAACACCTCTCCTGCCTCTGACCTGTACATGACCATTTCACCAGGTGATTTAGAACTCTGTGTTTGAATGGATATATCGGATTCAGCGACTGACATATTATCGTCTTCTGTATCACTTTCCTCTATTTCTGATTCAGAATGATCTCCATCTTTCTGTCGCTTTGTTCTACTCAATCGATCCGAGACACCAATTACTTTCTCTATATTATTTAAATCGTCTAGATTGAGTGTACTCAGTGGAAACTCAAAGTTAGTTTCAGTATCTTGCGACCTGAATTTTACTTGTCCTAAATTAAAACTCTCTTCCAGAGGGTATTGATCACGATCTTCAACTTGTGTGGAATTGGCCTCTGACATCAGACTTGGATTGACTTGTTACTGGAGTAAGAGTTAGCCCCTTATCTAGAACCTCTATTTCATCGCCTGCAACTACAGCAATTGGATTCACCATGCTTCTCATTAACATGGACTTCAGCTACAACCTCAGCAACTACTGGTTCGAGGACCTTTTCTTTAGCAACGTGCTTCCCATTAACATGGATTTCAGCTACAATCTTAGCAGCTATCGGTTCTGTGACATTCTCCTTAGAGACAACTTGCTCTGCACTTTTATCAGCACCCTTTTTGACATATTGGTTCTGCGGGCATCGCCACTTAAAATGATCAGATGATCCACAAACTAGACCTTACTTGGGAGAGGTTGTTCTACCTTTTCGAACCAAATTCCTCTGATGCCATTTTCTAAGGTTCGATCAAATGGATAGGTCTCGTGTTCTACTTTGTCCACTTTGCCATACTTGATCAATTCATTGATAACCCGTTCATCTGGGATCTCTAATGGAACCTTCATCTTGACTAATAGACGATCAGAATCTATTTCCTCCACATTACACACCTCATCCTTCACGACAAGGACCTCGTCGAGCAACTTTTCCTTCACACTTTCATTAACTACTGTGACATTCCATACAGATTTGGAAACGTTAATTAGATCTTGAAGGACCCGTGGCCCTGCCACAACTACATCCTTCAACCCATGATACACCTCAATTGCCGAAACACCCCAAGCCTTTGTCGTGATTTTTAGACTCAGGGTACGCTTATAGGAGGTTGCCATGGTGTTTTAATAAAAGAGGAAACCCATACTACTACAATATATAAGGGGTAATACAAATATATAATACCAAGACGTCAGGGAAAGAGCTAAACGCTAAATAAATAGTGTCCCCTTTTGAAACCCTGACACCTACCAACAAATATACGAATAGATAGTACAGTCGTATATTTGTTAGTTTGAACCACTTTCTAAGTGGTTCACTAACACCTAACCGATTAAAGTGGTTTCCTAATGCATACTAACATATTGCAGTCATATATTTGTTAATCTGTTCGAGTTGACCGGGGACAGCCAACTGACTATAAAGATTTATATAATCAAAGTACTAGGCTTGCGCTTACAAATGACAAAGGAATAAAATCAACTCACACAAGCGATCTTGCCAAAATATAATGCGCTAGCCAACGAACTATAGAAATAGCATACTGGCGCGGGAAGAAATGTATTGCATTGACCACAGTAAGAGGCGTCATATTAAATGGCGGAATCCGCCAGCTAAGAGGAGTGCCTTTAGCAAATGGAGACACAAAATCCGCTCCAACCAAGACAAGAATTTGCAAATTAAACATAAAGTTTCAAAGGAAATACTAATACGAAATATATGTATAAAATTTATCTACAAAATCGCGCCAGAAACTAGCAAATTCTGGCAGCAATTGCAGAGCTAAATAAACGCGTGCATTCACTTCGACTACTACTTCGACTACTACTACTACTACTACTCCTACTACTACTACTACTACTACTACTACTACTACTACTACTACTACTACTACTACTACTACTACTACTACACCTACTACTACTACTACTGCTGCTGCTGCTGCTGCTGCTGCTACTACTACTACTACTTCTACTACTACTACTACTACTACTACTACTACTACTACTACTACTACTACTCACTACTACTACCACCACCAAATGTCACTTCCATTTATCCGATTCTCGTTTCAGCGACTAGAATTGGTATCTTATGTCGGGGTCGCTTGTAATGCTGTAAGCGTCCTATTGCTCATCCCTGCCATGGCAATATTTTCTACGTTCAGGTAAGAAAATGAGGACTGTATACATAACACACCTGTTTTAAGAGACCACCTTCGAGAGTACTATTAAAAGTCAGCTAAAGAATGGTCAATACAAATCTTATCCGATACATTATTCAAGGCCACCAGAGTGTGACTCCCTAAGATAACGGACGGCTCGGATCTCTAACTCACGTATATGAGGTCATCATCAATTACCACACATCCACAAGTGACAGAGAATACTCCGTCATGAAGCTGGAATAGGCCGCCACGTGTGTGAATTGTGCGCATTTGATGCGTTTACTATTTAATAAACATTCTGTTGAATATTTTGCGCTTAATTTGACTGGCTTCTGTTGCTTCGATAGGCAACACAGTTACTTCCATCGTTCCACTCTAACCTTCCTTTGTAACGATAAATAATTTAACATTTTTCTGATTTATGGGCAAACCTATTTGTTACTTCAGACTTCGACCGATACATGTGGTATGACGTTCAATTCTTCAATCTGCACTATCATATCCATGGCAAGATCCAGGGCAAAGTTACACAAATTTTGCAGAATGGCGTGTATCGTTTCAGAACAGGTATCTGAAGATAAATATCGTAGTGTTTTGTTTAGCGAAGACCTAAAATAGTCAAGCCACGTACATCATATAACAGGCAAATGCACTGGTGTACTTAGACTCTATGTCAGAATCTACTTTGATTTATAATAATTTGGTATCATACACTCGTACTGTGGTAGGAAGAATTTACGGTCTTGTTGTACTCACCCACTGTGGCCTTTATATTACTCATTTTCGGGATTTTAAGCGATATCGTTCTAATTCACTATATATATTATACTTGATGGAGTTGTTCCTTAGACCCCAAATGTATTAATTCTAGTGCTTGCTAGTTTTCGTAACGCGTTATTTCACCGCCATATTCAACTATGTTTACAATCGCTATGTATATGGATAGAGATTCGGATTCTACGTGCAAATGCAAATCAATTTATTGACAATGCTGACCGATGTAGAACCTGCGAACATGTTCGACAAGCAAAGATCGGTTACAATTTACTAGATACATTTTACTATTTTGAAGCTAATTTGACTGATAGGTGTTTCTCCAAAGTAATCCTGTCAAATTAGCGTCAAATCTTTCCCTCTTACATTAAATTTGTCTTCAATTCTGGGATGTAAAGGCATATGGTTATTTATAACGCGGGACAAGATCAGCTAATGGAACAATTTGTTTGCAACCCAGAGATCTTCGCTACACGAGTCTAGGGTAAACTGGCATCGCTGCCACATATTTGAAGGGGGGGGGGGCAGACTTGTGATGCAATAAAGTCTCGAGAATAATCGCTGTCATAATCGTTGGTTGCATTGCGAGTTTGTGATATATAAAGAGTATAAATTATAGTTTGGTGCTTCATTATATGTATGTAATTCGGAGAAGATTTCACTCACAGAGGCACAAACTCGAAGAAAATAGCAATGGACAGAGACATCAGCTAGTATCATTGTCATTGAGATATAAAAGGGTAATATCTGGAGATGGGTTATCTAATCATCTACACCCGGTATTTACTGAACACTAATGTGAAACTCGCATGTCTTAACGAGTTTATGATGAAGACAGCCGGAACCGCTCTCTTCGATGGTCTTCAGAAAAGTCGAAATCGCTTGCCAGAAGACTATTTTTGGAAATTTACCACTAGCATGGCTGACTCGGCTACCGAGCCAGTCATTCCAGTGGCAATGCATCAAAGATAGTCTTGCCTTAGCTTGTAAATGGAATTCAATAAACACATATTTAGATTTTCGTGACCAGATTTTGCCTTAACCCCTCTTGTGTCAACTTAAACTTGTAATGGTCAAACTGACCAAAACAACGATGCAGGGGTCTTGAGAGGTGTCTATTAGCAGGTCAGGAGAAGATTATTTTTTAAAAGTAACCACTGGAATAACTGGCTCGGTAACTGAGCCAGTCATTCCAGTGGGTAATTTTCAAAAATACCCTTCCCTTGACCTGCATTTCGATACTGGGTAAGTCAAAGCTTGATTTGTTTACCATTACCCCTTTAAAGATCAAGCCGGTCAAAAATGTCAGAGGTAAATTTACAAAAAAGATGTCTTCTAATATTAAAATCTCTTGCAAATTATTGACCATTAAATGCTTAATTTATATAAGGAGTATTTTTTCCCTTTGATGCGATGTTGACACAAAATGGGTTACTAGTTTAACGATAGGAAATGGCACGTTTGATTTAGTGTCTCTCTTCATGATATAGTGATGCTATCTTAAGCAATTTGTTGGTCTTGTAGAGTATGATTGCTTGAAAGCACGACGCACGACCATTAATATTTTACAACGTACAACAGCGCATAAGATACTATGGTATAATACTGTAATTATTGATTGGTATATTTAGTGATGTCATACTTTTATAAGAAATAAATTGCAGCATTCCGAAAATCCGAAAGAACCGGAAAGGCGATGTTTTCATATCTGAATACGCTTGTTAGACACATCGTTTAACAAGGGCAATCAGAAATGCAAACCTTCGCCTTGCCAGTTCTTTCGGATTTTCTTGTTTCTTTCGAATTCCGACAAAAGTTAAAATCTAAGAAAGATTTTCTTAGTTAGAACCGTAAAAAATAAAGACAAATAAACAGATAGACTGACACAACACTATAGCACCCTTCTCGTCAGATGTCATGGCAACAATGGCTTTGTGTAGTGAGAACGATGGTGCCGATAGCTAGTGTTTCTGTGTCCTGCATCAAAAGCATACAGTTTTCAGACAGCACTGGAAATACGAACTTAGGAACAATCAGTGCAAGATTTATGTTTCCTGACTTACACTGGCCACATGATGATTACAGCTGCGATAATCTGTTTAGCACGCATCAAATCCACGAGTGGCGTTCCCTGATTATTCCTGATGGTCCACGTTTCGCGCCTGAGTGCATATTAATCTCTCGTCATGTACAGATTGTTTTTGCGTTTTCATTTCGATATTGAACTGAACACAAACTCCGGGGAATCGATATGAATTAATCCTAGATAAATTATACTTAGCAGGCCATGTGCTAAGGATGACAGAAGAAACGCCAGCACCACGGGGCCTGCAATAGACCGCTCCAGTTTTAGCTATGCCCCATCCACCTCTAACTAAGCTCCGCCCACACTTCGCCATGGTGGGATCGATGGATCCCAGAATGCCCTAACTATGAATTTCCTGAAAGCTATACAGACAGGCTGTTGAATAGTTTGTGACTAATTCGACTTGGGGCTATGGCAGCAACAGCGCCAAGTCAAATTAGTTTCAAAATATTCAGCATAATATGTATTAAATAGTAAAGACATACAATTCGTACAACAATGCATAGTCCATCTTCAAATATGTGTTCGTGACGTACTTATCTACGTCATTTATAAGGCCATACTAACGTCAGTCATTATGATTCCATTCTACACGTCACGTAGTTGCTTATGATTGGTGGATAAACTGGAACTGTCCATTCGCATTACAGAGAGCCAGCAAATATAAAGCCAGGAGAGGATGCCATTGCATAAATATGTTAAGTGTGCTGTGAGATAGAGTAACAGACAGGACTCGGTACAATCAGCTCACGAATGGATCCGAGGATGCTAAAGATGTTGGCTGAGGACAAGACACAGTGGCCAAACGAGTGACTACTACTACATACACAGAACACTGTAACCATACATACGTACATACTAAGGCATATGATACTATAACATATGTTAAGAATCGAGATCAATTCATATCCATGGTGATTCTATATGTCTTTGACATTAATATTCTTTGCTTTCATGATACTATATTACTAATACACGTATCATATTATGCGAATGCTCATCAACCCTATTCAGTGGCATCGTCTCTGGTCTCGCAGCATTTTGGCTTAAGCAACTCACCAGCATTACCTGCAAGAGAAAGTATGAATGAATCCCCAAAAATGGATGAGTCAGATGTGTATGACTTCATAATCATTTACGTCATATGTAGACTAACGTCACATTTATAATGGCGTATCCACCTCCACCATATACATTGAAAAGTGTATAAATTGAACGGATGTATTTACAATTAAATACACATTATGCTGACTATTGTGAACCTAATTTGACTGGGAGCTATTGCTACTATATGCAGTAACAGTCCCCAGTCAAGTTGCATTCAAAATAGGCAACCGATAACCTTAAAATTGGGATTCTGTAATCAAGGATTCAAAGTATAGTCCTCGATTCCAAAATACATACAAAGTAGGACGCAACAGCTCCCGGCCAAATTAAATTCAGCAGAATGTTGCATTTAATTTGAAAATTTGTCAAAGAAATACATATTTCTTACACTTGGCGGAGTTTTCCACTTTATGACAGAGTTATAATACGTAATCATGATTATGGCATCAGAATACACGTGACGTAATTGATTAGGATATTATACAATTCAGTGACAGATCGCATCCCTGTATTGCCATCAAAGTGACAGTGGCGCTTACCAGTTTATTCATCGATCTTATGACGTAATAATCAACTACGTGACGTGTGGGATGGCCTCATAATCAATGACGTCGTGAATGACGTAGATACGTATTCTCAAACGCAAAATTGAAGGCGGACTAAGCGATGTTGAACGAATTGTATGACTTTATTATTTAATGAACATTATGTTGAATACTTCGAAATCAATTTGACGTGGCACAATTGCTGCCATAGGCAGCAACAGCAACCGGTCAAATTAGTTTCAAAATAGTCCACAGCTTACCTGTATAGTTTTCTTGAAATTGATACAGGGTGTTCGGAGATCGATCAATTCCAACACCGACGAAGCGTGGGTGGAGCTTAATTATGCGCGGGAGGGGCATTGCTAAAACCGGAAAGGTCCGTTGTCGCGCTAAACGAGGCGTGTTTGTTTTCTATCGCGTAGCGGTTGATATAGCGATAAGATTGTTACACATAGTGCCTCTGTTTGAATACGTAAGTGTGCATATTGACGCCCTAATGCTTGATAATATAATTGTTAAAATAGTATGCTTTTAGAGGCTTAACTCGTGTGCTTAAATGTAATAAAATGAAACAATTTTCATCTTATGATTTCCTTTCATATAAATTAATTTAAATTTTTTAAGTTGTGACTATTGAATTAGAGAATCGAGTCCATAAATCAAATTCACGGCTAAAAAGTTATATTAATCTTTACGGAATGAAATCGTCATATTTTAATTTTTATTTCGTTGCATTACATCTAGGCACACAACTTAAGCTCTAAATTATACAATGTTACCAATGTTACTTTCAGACATTCTGCTGTGAATACGCACCTTTAAAAGCGATGTTGCGCATGGCGTGTTATAATTCAGAGGAATTGATCAAATTGAAAGCTTCCCAGATGCATAGAACATTACGCATCATGTTAATAGTCATTGCTATCCAACGTTATTATCCTAATAAGCAAACATTTGATGCCCAAAGGACAGCACGTCACGAAACCATTCTTTATAATAGAAGCATGTCTATATTTCTGCCTGATCTGAGTCCAAGCAAAGCAGATGAATGCTCTCACCGTGTTGATCACCGACTTTAACCCTTCTTGTGCCACATTAACAATTTCATGAGGTTTTACATTTGCTTAGTGAATGTCCAGAATGTCCATGTGTCGGTCATGAGAAGACTATTTCTGGAAACTTACCACTGGAATGACTGGTGCTGTTACCGAGCCAGTAATTACAGTGGTTAAATTTCAGAAATAGTCTCCTCGTAACCTGTATATTGCCCAGGATCGGAGAGATCGGTATTGTACGGCTTCGTCATGAAATGATTGGCCCTCATGGTTTAGTCTTGTTATTAGATGTGCTAGCACATTTGTCGTAAACTGTGGACAATCGCTCTTAAAATACGCGAATACATACAAGTCATATATAAGCCAGAATCCAGCAATGATCCCTACAATTTATTTCCAGTGCTGTTGCTCGTGTAATAGTCATAAAATACGTTATGTGCGAGTGGTTGGGTTTGGGAGGATGATTAATCTAGGTCTATCAAGTGCAGGCATGGCAATATAACATTAATCACTAACGATGCGTGAACATGTATTCTCTTGATAACAGTATAACATATGCATGTGTATACAAATACGCCATCTATACATGCCATAAATACGACACAAATCGCACGGGTTCTAGTAATACAAAGATAGCACTGTCTACACGAAAGGGAACGTGATTCCTTGTAGGCAGGTGCCTTAGGGAAATTACCGTTGCTTGGCGGATAAAAGTATCATTTTGTGTGTGAGCCTTCATCTGGACCTATCATTTAATATTGGCCTAGACGCCCGATTCAATTTTTCCGAGTTTTCGAGGTGGCGGCCAAAATCAAAGATGGCTGCCAATCAGAGTAGATTTATATATATATCTGCTTCTGAAGGTTCCACGAAAGAAAATGAAGTGTCAAGATCACTGTAACAGATTCTGGGCTACGATACATATTCAGTATTTCCCAATTCCAAGATGGCGGGCAAAATCCAAGTCGACCACCAGCGACGATAGTAGAATACTATATATGTTTAGTTCTAGAAATCAGAGCAAGACAGATGCGGTGTTAAATATAGTGCGGGGGGGGGGGTTCTCGGTCAATGAAACTGATTCTGAGCTAGGACACCTATGGAGTGTTTCCGATTTACTAAACTGGCGACCAAAATCCAAAATGGCCATCGGTGAGAGTAGAATATTACATATCTCTACTGGTAGAAATCAAAGAAAGGCAAATGCGGTATTAAAATACGAGTTTTGAGTCCCTGAAGCAGAATACCTGTACGTCTTTGAGATTTTTGCGATCACTAAAAGTAAACCTGAACACTAATTCATTTTACTATGTGTTTACGGTTTCCGTAACCGCCAACCACCTGTTCGTGTTCTATCAGTTCTTAAATCGTCTTGAACAATGGCTACTTTAAGGTAAATTAACAAATGACTGAAATTACAATTACAAATAACATTCCAGAAGATGAATAACCAGTGCATCAATGCAGATACAAGTTGTTTTAGCTGATTCACTTTAGAATATATTGCGTATCGCATCTTTTCTTATGTGGAGTTTTCTACTTAATGTATTTGCATAGTTGATTGCTATCCAGAGTAGCTTTCCCACATGTGCACCTGGTCCAGTCGTTTTAACATCAACATGTTATCAGCTCTCTGCTCGCCTTTGAATCATCTGGAATATTTATTCAGACTGGACCCATGGCATGGATACTTTGCACTAGGCAAATTACTGTGGAAATGGAACGTGTTGCTCGTTGTCCCAATTCTATCTTAGTATACTACCATACGCGTATATGGAAGGGTAGCATCTTGAGTCGGTGGCGTTCTGTCGAGAGAATGATCGTTCAGACAGAATAGTTATTTTCGTGTCTCGTTGACATCACTGAGTGGGCTGTTTTATTTCACATATGATGGCAGTTAGCCATTCAATCTTTCAGAAATGGTCTGATATTGCATGCATTGTCTTGAATGGGTGATATGCAATATGCACGTATGTCGCCGTAACATCTTGATAAGATTGCCTGGCCTGCCCTACTGACTTCCTGCCCTTGGGGATGTGGTATCACAACTGAAAAATACATTGAACAGTTGAGGAGCCCGTGCCTTTGATTTAACGAGGCTTGCACAGATGTAACTTTATCTGTGTGTATGTAATTTTATTTTATCCAGTGACAATATTTATCAGAATATTCGATTCTAATATGAATTTCCACACTATAATCAGCGTTTACCATGCATTTTGAACATATGTGCACTGCTAGAATTGGATAACTAATTTATTGTAAATGATCCTCGAAACTGTAAATTTACTGTTACTTATTGCGCTTTGCCTTAACCTAGGCATAAACCATGCTCAGTCCAATTTGAACAGGAATATATACACTTAGCACATTGCAGATATATATAGTCCAAATAGCTTAGGCAACCACTTATTCCTTTGGTGCCAAAGAATGGCAGTTTATTGTCATATGGCCGAAAGACCACACGTCATGAATAACCGCTGGGCTCCAAAAGGTATGTTGTAGCCTATTGTAATTTACGTGTAATACGCGCCCACCTGTCTTTGGTGACAGTTGTTCGTTGGACTATATTATGCTTGTTTAAGCTAGCTTGTGCACACTGTGCATGTATTCTATCTAATCTATTGCTTTATGTTGCAGTGATCACTATTGTAATAGGACCATGCGTAACAGTATCAACTAAATCCTACCAATAGACTAGATACATCTGTGCTTTTGTGGTGTCGGGCCCTTCCTTGTCTCATAATAAACATTCTGGAGTCTCTAGAGGAGGAGATCGCCACAACTCTGCTGCAGATAATGCTAATGAATGATAATGTTTACCTCCTTTCTGATGTAGTTCGTGTCTTTTTCGCGGTTGATAATGTTGATTTTGCAGAGGGCATGCCAAAAGCGAAGCGTACCCTGCATGCTACTGCTCTGGCTATATATCAACGTTGTCAACCTAATGATACGCTCTCAAAGCCCGAGCTAACAATTCCATCTCTGAGAGGTTCAATGAAGGAATTACCAAAGACAGTAATGCCACTCTTGCATTGGCCCAAGCCATCAGCCACGCCCCACACTGTCTATGATGTATTCAGTCTGACAGAAGTTGTACAAGTACAATCAGATGACAGTCTTCCCGATGTCTCCTGGCTTATGGGTCGATCCTTGGTTAAATTAAATACGCTGGATGATGACAGATTTTCTGATGAAGAGGATGCAACTGCAAAGGGTAACGTTCCAACATGGCCTACATATCACTCATTGATAAGTGAGGAACTACCTACAGCTCACACCACCATTCATTGCGGCAGGTGTTCTCGACTGGCAAACACTACGAACAGTGCTCATGCAGGCACAGGGTATCAGTACAAAGGTAGTGGTCCTAATCATACGACTGCGATTTTCCTTGATATTGGCTTCTAAAAGCCGTAAAAACAACCTCAGATGGCTCTCAAAGACATGGATAACATCATACCCCGCCCTGGTGAGCTTCACATTGTAATCGCAGAATTAAGATGCATTGGGACTTACATTGAAGCTGACATGTATGGACAAATGACCGTTAAGCAGATCATCAAGGAGAAGCATGTAATGAGATGAATCGAGGCACATATGGTGGCCCTGAAAAGAAATGTGTGTGCTATACCAGAAGGCATTCTTCCAGAGTCATACAGATCTGGAGGAACAGTTTACAAATACAGAAAATGAAATTGATCATTCATGTGCAGATGGTAGCTGTGAAGACATACAGCAATCACATACGGAAATGAGTCATGCTATTGAGTCCGTTAAATTAATGGAGAAGGTGACTCAATTCGATTCCGAAAATGGAAGCCGACCACTGTTAGTAGTTATGCACCAGTACATGCAGATGGTTGCAAAAATAATACTCTTCATCAGATCTGTCAGAACTGGTAACTGGAAGCAACATTTGTCAGCGCTTGAGACATTTACCAAGTGCCTCTTTGCCATGACAAGCTTACCTATGCACACATGATCCCACTATGCTTAGCATATATGGAATCACTAAGGACATCAAACAATGACATCAGACAATGCAAGCGTGTTTGCATGGTAACTGGGTCGGGAACCAGAATCCACACATTCCATGCTGTACAATTGGTGCAGCTCATGCATTGGAGCATATCAATCGTTCACGGAAAGTAACTGGCATGGTCATAGGTATCGCACTAAATGATAATGCTTGAACCATATTTTTCCTCATCTCTCCACAACTTGCATCACTTGCTGGCCAAAACCAAAACAGGGCTGACATAATATCCTCTACACAACTGCATTACCATGCACTCACAAAAGCATTGATGATGTGTCAATAGAAAGGCATTGAAGCCCTTACTTCCACACTGAAGAAGTTCACCAATCCATTCATAGAGAAATGTGCTGAGCTCAAGGTTTAACATGATCTCGACAAAGGCACGTTGGCAGCAAATTGCTTGATGACTTTGTCTCAAATTGCATCAAGTCAGGGACAATCAACCTGTTGTCTCCAATGAGAAAATGTCAGCAAACGCGAGGGAGACCATGGGATTGAGATTAAAGGAAGACAGACACCACTTTGCTCGCATCCTGTTGTTTTCTCAGTCAAGACCTGAAATAAACCTAATGGAAACGATAGGACAACACGAGCTCTCAGTTGTGCCAAGATCGATGTTCGCAGCTGATGGAACAATGTTACACTGCCAGATGAACAGTAACTTGATGCCCATCGAAGAAAAGCTGTCTATAGAAGAAGGCAAAGTGCATGGCACAGAGGAACATGCAGATAATGACTGTAGTAGCATTAACAACACAGACATAACAAGTACTAGTGGTGTCAAGTGTATTGATGTGACAGTGGCGCTTGTGGATGCCATGGCAGAAGTGCAATCATTAGAAAAGCATGCCTATATCAAGAACCGCAATCCACTGGCTGATCATTTCACCGATCATATGTTGAAAAGATATAGAAAAAGTGATGCATTGCACCTCATATTTGACCGATGTGATGTTCCCAGGGAATTAAAGACAGCTACCCGTGACAAGGCAACACAGTCAGCCTTCAATATCATACCACATAATGGATAAAACAATGATAGAGAAAGTTCCCAGGAAACGACTCCTGTCGCACAGACAAAAAGGGAACTGACCTGCTACCTGGTTGAGAAGGTGCTGGAGAAAGCACGTGTAAATAATAAGCACGTGGTTGTGGCATGGGGTTCTCAGTACAGATGACTGCATAGGAATGTGAGCTATATATACAAAGTAAACAGGAGGAAGTTGATACAAAGATGCTACTGCACACGAAAGATGTAACGGTGTGTGGGGCTTCTCCTATCAGGTTTATATGACCAAATACTGAGGTTTTCACCTTGGCTTTTCGACGATATCCGGAATTATGCAGGGACACAAACTTTGTAACTGGTACTGGTCAGAGTCACCAAACAATTCCAATGAAGCCCATACATGAAGCACGTGGACAGAACATTATAACACCATTACCAGGACTCCATGCCATCAGTGCTCCCGACAATACAAGGGGCTTTGCTGGAAAGGGAAAGCTTGTGTTCTGGAGGTGGTTCGAAGTACCCAATGATGATATAATACTGGCACTGACCAGTGATGACATGTGTGCAGCTATCGAGCCTTTCATTTGCACCCTGTACTTACCTCAAACTCTATTAAAGGCGGAGAGGTTGAGGTGGTCACTGCTTAACAAGAAGCAAGCAGAATCAGAAAGGCTTCCACTTACCCACGACGCACTACATGTTAATTAACCGATCCTACAAGCCCACAATGACAAGAGTACGGATGGAAATTAGAAGACGAGATGTGCGTTCCAGTCATGACAACGCAACTTCCAGTGCCAAAGTCTGTTCTCCATTTAGTCAAGTGTGGCTGCACCAAGAATAGATGCGAAACAGCAAGATGCGCCTGTTGGAAGACATGATTGAGGTGTACAGACATATGTGGTTGTTCGAACATGGGGGAGGCATGTGAACACGGTCAAGAGAATAGTCTGGCACATGGTGAAGATGCGGGGGATGACTTGGTAGAAAGAGATGGTGACGACTATGTTATTGTCATAGGAATTCGTCCTATTGTAAAGTACTTGTCAAAATTAAGTGTTGAGCAATTGGTTGTTTTAGTTGAATAAAGTCAATGTACATAGCCTTTAATCACTATCTCTATGTAATCTTCTGTTCCATAAACTCCATACAAATGTATGATATTCGCATATCCATCCATCAAATGATATGAACTGGTATATGGCCTTACACTGGTGAACAGGTACAGTTTTTCTCAAAATTGTAATTTGTTGGGTGAGCTCTGTGACGTCACTTTCAGATTTTTAAACATTTAATTGACCAATATCAATGGCTGTGGTCACACTGATTGCTGTATTTTTATTCTCATAAATATTAACATAATATATGCATTTCATAAACTATTTCTGGATAATTCGCGAAAAATATAACTTTTGACACCATCACGCAATGGTGTTATTGTAATAGAATCATTACAAGAAATCTGAAATCTTGGCCCAGGTCAGAATCCATAACAAAATGGGGTCCATTCATTCATCATTGTCCCACGTACAACTCGTCCACCATGCTTGATTCGAATTCAGCAATAATTTTGTTAGATATACTGCATACACACATATAGATGTACCGGCATGGATGCGTATCCATGGTGACCGAGATAAAATTCATAACTGACATCTGAACAAATTCCCAGACTTCCAACATGCTTTTTATTGTTACTTAAGGCATCTTGAAGACATCCAAGTGGGTGTCTTGCTTTCATCACAAAGTGCACACAGGACTTCATATTGGTCCTGACTAGAAGCAAGTCCTTCCAATTGCTTAGAATATTTTGTTTGCTCCCGAAAATGTGTTGCTATCCTCGGACTTTCGAGTGTATGTTCCTTTAAAATGTTTTGTAGGTAACGAGTCCCAAACAACATGGTTACGCTTTGTGGCTGCATTTCTAGGAGGGAAATGAAAACCTGTATATGTGATAACATTTGCATTTGTCAAACGATGATTATCACTGCAAGTAGCTTACAGTCATATATTGAGAGTGTCTCGAGTTGTATAAGATGCTCGAGATATTGAGAAATGTCAGACTTTGTACCAGACACATGGAGTTTGTCAAAATTAGAGAGGGAAGATAGGAAGGCATTTATCTCATGAGCAAAATTTATCTCAGGTCACTGTTCTGATTCTGCATAGAGATGCACAATTCGACAAAGAGTGCAAAGTTGACAAGGAACACTTTAAGATTCTTGATATTTTGACGTCTCCTTCACTTGTGGTTTCCGACAGCAAGCCAGAGAGTTCTTATTAATCTGTCAGAGATTTAAAAGTGTTCTATCTTCAAGTACATTCTTGACATACCCCTTGTACTTATTCTTGCTGATCTCTTCAATCGTATTCACAGTATAAATCTCCGATTCCGCGGCACAGTTTAAACTGTCTAGTGTCAGATATGCGGGAAAATCGTGCCTGAAGGAATTTTCCATTTGGTCGGATTGGTTTGCATAGGCTATCAACCTGCCTCTGAAATGCATTTTGATGTGAGATGCCCTGTTCATGGTTATCGTGGATCGCCCAGTTCTCTGGAGCATCCGGGATATCAGCAATACGGTACGTATTCTCGAACAATCTGCCAGTCATGGTCACGAGATCAGCGACCGTCGAAAGGCAGCTGAGCTTTCCGTTAATACCACTGCTCCTCCGACGTTGTGATGCTGTAGCGTCCACATTCGGATTCAGTGACCTAAAACCTATATTTAGACACCAAACCTTGCCTTCCTACGACTTCGAGAACACGAGATAATTATGCGATATTTTGAATTATTTGGGAGACATCTTGGATTTTGGCATTTTAAGAGAACGTGCGTGCAAATTCATGTAAGGTTCTGGGCCAATGTTATAAAACAGACCACAGAGAACTTTATACCAAATTTGGCAATTTTCACCGGCAAGTAACGATAATCATGATTATTAGTGCTAAGCCACCTGCCTATTACGACAGGTTACCAGTCTAAGGTGGCTTGGTAGCCGTATGTACATTAGTAGAAACTGACACAGATACACGAACTGGGAATATTTAATAGCGTGTCCATACTCTAAGAACGAAATGAGAAATATAGGGAGGGATGCACGCGGGTGATAGTTCAGTCTCCCCGACAGATGTATCGACATATCTCTCTGACGTCCCTGCTGCCGCTGATCTAGTATTCGTTGATGTTGCTGTTGTTGTTGCTGTTGTTGCTGTTGTTGTTGTTGTTGATGCTGTTCGTGTTGCAGTTGTCTTTGATGGTGGTGGTGATAGCAACAGTAGTAATAGCAGCCACAGCATCAAAATAGTGTATATAGATAGATGGAATCAATTGGTGCTTTATTGACAACAGTGAGATGAGCATACCTCCACAAATGTCAAAGGAAACATCATCTTCAAAATGGGAAAATCTCTCTTTCCAATAAGTTCAATCACCAATTGACTTAATGCTGTAGATCTGAAGAGTCGAATATAGTTTTCCGTCAAGCTCGAACCGCTAACATAACTCATTCAATGAAGTATTGCTTACGCTACAACTACATTAATAGCATGAGTGGGCGGAAAATACTCATCAAATGTGTGCCCATGTAATTATCGGCGAAAAATTGAATTGTCGCCAATATATCAATGGATTCCGTTATTGTGTCATCCAATTTACTTCAACCAGTCGGGACAGCACCCTGACATTCAGACCTCTGAAGTCAAGGCCATTGTGATATTGATACAAATCTAGAGTTGCTTTTGGAGATGCATAGCGACAAGATTTTCGCCACTATCCCATCAGTGTAACACCGATGTCTTGTTATTTCGGTGGCGTGTTACCGCATGCCATCTGACATACACACATGATGTTTGACACAAATGAAGGTTCATTAGGACAGCTTCTATGATGTTTTCAAATTGATATATATTTGTTTTCCTGACCTGTACGAACACGATTACACTATTGCATTCGCTACAGTCAGGGTAGTGTCTGCTTTCAAATCGAGTTGAGTTTGTATGGAGAAATAAGGGTGATTGCGCTTGTACATGTATAAGAGAATTGAGCACACGTCATTAGCAATGCTATTCATATACTTTAATAATGCCCATTGGCCAGACATCTGGCCGGCATGGAAAGATGACACTGCAAAATGATAAATGCTTCAAATACGGCATTGCTCTCATTGTTGTATCATGCAACGATGAGTTCACTCCATTCTTGAGCACGTAATATATTTCTATTTCTTATTCTATTACATTCTGATTTTAAAGAATGTGTGATTCATTTTTTGTGTGATTCGAAATATATCGATTATTTTTCAAACGATTTACAGCCATGACTCATGTTCAGTAAGTATTATCTATGGATCTACTGTTGGCGCGGTGACGGGGACGTCTGAGGATGTGGTGTGGTGGGGTTTGACACTGCCTATCTCTGTATTTATGTATGATTACAGGATTCTGCGGCTGTAGTAGTAGAAACATGCTACAGCTGCAATCAGTCCTTCTTCGCTTTTTCCCAATGTGACTTGTCATCAGCCGAAATCCATAGCTTCCTGAGGCCTATTCTTCACTTGATTGTACCGAGTCCTGCTTTCTTGAGGTCACCTCGTAGCACGCTTGGCAGATTTATGCAATGACGTCATCTCCTGGCTTTGTATTTGCTGGCTCCGAGTAGGGAGAATTCCAAGGCTCTCTGTGCTGGTGTCTCTTCTGGCATCCTTAGCACATGGTCAAACATGGAACATCTTTGCGGGGCGACTTTTACAGACAGCGGCGACGTATTACAGATCTTGTATAGTGCATCTTTGGAAATTATACTGTCTGGCCATCGTTGCGCAGTGATGACGCGTAGGTATTTGCGTGGCAGGCATCGTGTTTGTCTAGAGCTACCTTTGGAGCTGTCCAGCTGTTACAGTTATACAGCATCAAGGATACGCAGGTTGCATTGTATAAACGTAGTTGTTTTAATAAGAGCATCTTTAATCTACGAATCCATAGCTTCCAGAAGGAGTGGAAAGCTATGTTTCCCATGACGCAGCGTGCAGCAATGTCAGCAGTACTGCAAATCAGTGAACCCAGGATTTTACTTTTCCGCCATAGTTCGCCGCCACGAAGTGGATCGCCGTTTTCCTTAGTTTCATGCTTTGTAGATAGGTATATGTGGGTGAACTCTGCTTTGGTTTCATTCATAAAGAGATTCTCAATTTCGAGTTTGCTTGCAGCTATTGGGAGAAGTTCGTCAAGGGATTTCTTTTCCTCGTTTATGAAGTCTACATCGTCGGCATATTCCATCTGTAGTGGCATACACAGTATTGACACTGTTTATTGTCTTGGGGAACCTTCCTTGCACGGATTTCAGTGCAGCAGCAAGGTAGCAGGTGTAAAGCACCAGAGATAGACAATCTCTCTGTCCGAAACCGATTGATGTCTCAAACTTTACAGACTTCACTGACTTGACTCGTACTCTCAGCTTGGTGTCTGCAACCAGTCGTCTCAACTGCATTGCAACTGGCCTGGCGTAGTAGATCTAGGATCTGTGACCGTTTACTTGTGTCGAAGGTTCGCGACAAGTCAATGTGAAAATCTCAGTGTTTGGACATGACTACCCGACAAAAGCACGCATTGAGCCCATGTAATGTCTGCGCGGCTGCGTCCAGGTTTGAAGGCCCTTTGACATGGTCCGGTGAAGTTATCGTTCTTATCTTGGACGCGGCATAGAGTAACATTGGATAGGAATTTCCATATGCTGTTGAGGAGAAAAATGGGCCACAGATTGGCTGGTGAGCCAGGTGGCTTCTTGGGCTAGTGCAATGCGATAATGATGACTTGGCCTAAAGCGTCGATGGGAAGATGGTGCATAAAAGCTGAATTGATTAGGTGCATGGTCGGGTTTTAGATAATGTCACTTGCATATTTGAATAGGTCATTGCTCACGCCATCAGGTCCAGATGCACGCCCATTTTTTTCAGGGCTTTAAGTACCTTCTCAACTTCTGCTGTTTTATTTGGTTACGACAATTTATCATCCCCCACCCTCTATCCTTGTGGGGATGATAAATTGTCGTGATTAGAGAGGTGGAAAATGAAATCATTTAAAGTGACAGTTAGTTGGCACCACATATATTCTGACTTATAAGAAATTCCAATTGGCAGAGATCAAAGAGATCTAGTAATTAAACAAATGTCACGTTCGATCACATGAGATGAAACAACCCGCTTTTTTTAGGAGGGAAGAGTGATCATCACAGAGCAGAACACATCCATTATTACACCAACCATGCACTGAATAAATTCAAAGCAAACATATATATTGATAAGGAACTTATCTTAACGGATCACATAGTAGTACCAAAAGATGTGCATGTCATAACACGTCTTTTGAGGTGCATTCGGGTCACAAGAAGTGGTAATTTAACAGCGGCTAATCTGTAAAACCTGCAGAAAGCTGCAGAAACACGTGGACGTAATTTGCCTATCATGAGAAATTCCCAATTGTATGGCTTCAATTTCTACAGTAGTGATCGGATTTGCTGAAACCTATGATAAATTAGAATACGAACGTGAGGATTTCCCGGAGAACAATTGGCAGCTGATGTGTATCCACAGGGGTATCTACAGTGTAATAATACAAAACAAAATGCACTTAGACGTATGCAGCTCATCGGGCGTATCTGATACCACCGATGCCACAAATACCAAAATTCATAACGGGAAGTTTTACCAGAAGCAATGTTTTATTTAGATTAGCTGAAGGAAATAAACTGAACCAAAAAAGTTTAGCAACACTGAGAATATTACTGTATAAATGTTATTTAACAAAAACAATAAATTGATTCAAATATATTATTTAATTGATAGGTCATTTTCCAATTTGAACAACAGTCTCTTGTTACTATGATGCTAGCATTCAACGGAAGGGTCCACTTTAAATAATGACACTGAGCTGTCAATACCGGTTGTGACCTCTGCGCGCATTAACCACCGCCGTACATCGCTTTCTCATGCTTCGAATTAAGCACCTGATGTCACGAAGAGGAATCGCATCCCATACCTGGAGCAGTGCAGCTTCCGGCTCCCGCACGTTGTGAAGATGTGGATGGTTCTCACGCACCATACGGCCAATAATGTCCCACGCGTGTTAGATAGGAGACAGGTCCGGTGATCGCGCTGGCCAGTCCAACACCGGAACGTTGTTAGCCTCAAGGAAAGCACTGGTGACCCTAGCTGAATGAGGACGGGCGTTGTCTTGCTGGAATATAAAGTCTGCATGAAGCTGCACAAAAGGGATGACAACAGGGGCGACAACTTCTTCACAGTAACGTTGAGCCGTTAAATTTCCGCGAATCACAATAAGATCTGTTTTGCCATTTTCATGGATTCCAGCCCACATCATGACACTGCCGCCACCGAATATGTCGTGCTGAATGACGTCGGCTGCATCATACTGATCTCCTAAACATCGCCAACCCCGTTTCCTATCATCCGCCACATCCACACAAAGCCTGGACACATCACTGAACAAAACGTGGCTCCATTGTTGAGCACGCCATCGCTGATGAGTTGTTGCCCATGCAAACCGATTCTCTATGTGACGCTCTGTAAGCGGAACAGCAACAAGTGGACGACGGGCATGCTGTCCAGCATCATGGAGTCTGTTTCGCACAGTTTGTGCATGTACTGTAGTGCCGGTAGCGGTGTGCAAATTATTGGACAGCCGCGGCGCAGTCTTAAACCTGTGACGTCGCGATGACGTCACTAAGTAGGGGTCTTCTCGTGGTGTTGTTGCTCTCGGTCTGCCAGATCGTGGTCGGTCATTAACATGTCCAGTTTCCTGCTCACGTTGGCGGAGACGGGAAATGTTTGAGGAGTGAATATTAAAATGTCGAGCAACAGCGCGAACGCTCTGCCCAGCAGCGAGTCTTCCCATTGCTTCATGGCGCTGATTTTCTGGTAGCCCTGGGCAGCGGCCCATGTTAAACTTCTAAGCGTTTTCTGTTAACGTTCGTTATCTGCTTTAGCAATATGGTGAATTGTTGCCTTCGCTACCCGCCAGTGTGGGCCAGTGTATGAAGAATGCATTTTCACATGCAGCAAGCGTGCGGCCGAGAAATGCAAGAAATGATTTACATTTCTTCATGATCAGCGAAACATTACATTGACGAAACATGCTTGCAAATTTGGTTATAAATGGGCGCATAGTTTTAATACAACAAACCAAACTTCACTGTTGCTAAAGCTTTTTGCTCAGTATAATTATATACCATGCATGCACATAATGGTGAGCTACATAATCATTTCACTGAGAGTTGAATAGAAAATTATCTGTCTCGTACATTGTTTATCATTGCATATCAGCTATGGCATCTAACACTCTCATCGCTGTAGCCTGTAGTCCCAACTGGATGTCTGAAATTTGAGGTCCAGTGCCATCCTGTGATCTAAGTAATCAGTACCAATCAGTATGTAGCTCCATAGTCGTTTACTATTAAAATAGCATATTGGGTAACATATTCCGAATCCGCTCTCGAACCTTCGGCGTTGACGGGAGCGTAGATCGTTCTGAACTATATAACTACACACACATGCATGCGCGCACGCACACACGCACGCACGCACGCACGCTCGCACGCACACACACATTGAACCGTTGTCCACGCGTGGTAGTGTGCTAATCTGTTGGGCGTATTATTTCCTGCAAGGTGTCTAGTGAATATATGGGTTATTGTTAGCATTTTTAATAGCAATGACCCTCATTATGCATCATAGCACGAGAGAAGATTGTAACCATCACATGCGTTTCTTTAGGCTGTCCAAAGTGAGGTGTGATCACGGTATTAATGTCAAACTATCAATAGTCTTGTCAATGGGCCTTTCCACTTGATCCATCCATCATATGACGTTATAATAAACTACGTGACATATATAATCACATCACAATCAATGCCGTCATTATGATGCCCTGAATGACGTAGACAAGTACGTCACGAACACATAGTTGAAAACAGACTGTGCGTTGCTGTACGAAATGTGTGTCTTTACACATTTATTAAATATCCAGTTGAATACTTTGAAACTAATTTGACTGGTCGCTGTCAAGCTATTCAACAGTTTCCCTGTATTGTGTTCTAAAGATTAATAGTCAGAGAGTTCAGAGGTCGATCGATCCCAGCTCGAGCGAGTTGTGGGTGGAGCTTGGCTAGAGATGGGCGGGTCATTGCCAAAGCTGGAAAGGTCCATTGAGGCATGTTTGGCCCACGTACTTTAAGCCGGAAAGAAAAGTAATAGCAGTTTCGCTGTCACATAGCACCGTTACTGAGATGATTAATATAGATAACACACATGAGGTATAGCTTGAAGAAATAGTCTTTACTTACAGCGTCTCCGACACAGAAGCCATCATTGCCCCTGTTAGCTAGACACGACTTTTGGAATTTAAATTCAACCTGAGAGAAAACTGGGAAACAATCTTTTCGATGCATCAATAATTTATTAAGTATGTTTTCATTATATTATTCTTATTAAGGATGTGTTATCTTATTTGTATGGGGCTGCTCACAATAATGTGTGCAAGTACACGGTTTGCCGAGGCAATAGTACCTCGAAATATTACATCTAATTCAGTGGTTAAAGCGTTACTAAAATTTATTACAATGTTTGGCTTACCACGTGAACTTCAAACTGACCAAGGGTCAGATTTCACTCCCAACATTTTTGCTCAAGTTTGTCAAGAACTTGGCATTAATCATATAATGAGCACAGCCTATCACCCAGGAATACAAGGTGATTTAGAACGCATGCATGGCTCATTAAAGACGATGCTACGCAAAATGTGTACTGGGAGTATGCGAAATTGGGATGAGGGCATTGATTTAGTCATGTTCTATATACGTAATGCAGTAAATGTGTCACTTGGTTTTTCACCAAATGAACTCGTTTGCGGACATACTGTCCGGAGTCCTTTAACTGTATTAAAAGAACAATTGTTAACCCCTCAAGCCGATCATAATCTACGCACACGTTTACACAATACTCGTCAGTTTGCAGCAGAAAGTTTGAAAATGAGTCAGGCTGATCAGAAGCATTGGTATGATAAGAATACTAGAGAAAGGAAGTTTGACATTGGTGACAAAGTTTTGAAGTTGTCAACCGTTCTACAAAGTCCATTGCAAGCAAAATATGAAGGGCTTTATGTCATCACTAGTCGTGATGGTGAAAAGTCTAGGTAAGCGAAAAGCCAATCAATGATGTCACATTAATTTACTACGTGCATATGTTGAACAAAATAACATCATATCCTGCAAAGATATTTCTATCGTGCAGATCAATTCAAAGGTGTTTACATTGATGATGCAATAGATCTCTCATGCTCACCTACAAACATACGCCTCCATATGAACCAGCTCTACCTAATGTTTAAACCCCATACCAGGCAAGAGGGTAGAGTCGCCTACAACTTACCAAAGCTCATCAGCGACACTGACACTCAAATGTCATACAAAAGTGTCATCGGGGAGCAGATAGCTAACATCGACGTCAGCTCCGATCCAAACGAAACCCTAACCAAAATTTTGATATCCATGGAATCATCAGCTACTAGCACTATAGGTGTTCTAAAAAACAACAGAACTAGGTATAGTGACGACTCTCTCGTAGTAAAACTGTCAGCAGAACAGAAAGCGTTACGTCTGCGCACCCATCGAAGTGGCCAAAGTGAAGATTGCACCAAACTTCGCCAGGATCGCAATAACATTCTGCGCCAAATTAGCGAGCGCTTAAAAGATCTTGCTATCCAACAGGCAGACGCCATAGCAGATGAAATCACTGCCACGGATGACTGCCACAAAATGTTCTGGCAGCCCAAGCCCTGAGAGTTGCTGACTACACACCACCACTAACTGTACACAACTCTGAAGGGCACTTTATCGGGACAGACCAGGGCAAAGTCGAGGCAATTCGAGAATGGTTCAAAGAACAGTTCACTGACTACGATGATGAGTCCTTGCACCCATTCTCATGAGACCCCAAGCCATTACCAACACCAATTGTTACAGCAGAGGTTGCACTTAAACCCCTGAAAATGGACGTACATCTGGACCTGATGGCATGAGCAATGAAATATTCAAATAAGCAAGTGACACTATCTCAAAGCCGATCACGCACATAATCAATTCAGCTTTTATGCACCACCTTCCCATCGACGATGTAGGCCAAGGCGTCCTTATCGCGCTACCCAAGCCCAAAAAGCCACCTGCCCACCCCCACCCCAGCCAATCTGCGGCCCAGTGTACTCCTTAATAGAATACGGAAAATCCTATCCAATGTTACTCTATGCCGCATCCGAGACAAGAACGATAAGTTCACTGGACCATGCTTAAAACCTGGACGCAGCTGCGCAGACATTGTATGGGCTCAACGCATGCTTGTTTCGGTAGTCATGTCCAAACACGGGGATTTCCACAAAATGGGCATTGGCATATCACGAGCCTTCGACACAACTAAACGCTCAAAGGTCCTAGATGTACTACGCCAGGCCAGTTGCAATGACGATGAGCTACGGATAGTGAGACTACTGCTTGCAGACACCAAGCTGAGAGTATGAGTCAAGTCAATGCAGTTTGTAGAGTTTGAGACATCAATCGGCTCCCCACATGGAGATGGTCTATCCCTTGTGCTCTTCACCTGTTACCTGCCTGATGCATTGAAATCCGTGCGGGCAAACTCCACAAGACTAACACACACACACACCCCACCCGGTGTCAATAATGGGTGTGCCGCTAGAGATCGAATATGCGGACGATGTGGACTATATAGATGAGGAAAAGAAACTGCTTGAGGAACTTCTCCCAATAGCCGCAAGCAAAGTAATAATAAAGAATCTCTTTATAAATGAATTCAAAACAAAGTTCACCCACATATACCTCTCAACAAAGCATGGAACTAAAGAAAATGATGATCCACCCCGTGGCGGCGAACCATGGAGGAAAAGTAAAAGCCTGGGCTCACTACTTTGCAGTACTGCTGACATTGCTGCACGCTGCATCATGGAGAACGTAGCTGTCCAGTCCTTCTGGAAGCTATGTATTCGTGGATCAAAGATGCCCTTGGTAAAAAGGCTGCGTTTATACAATGCAACCTGCGAATCCTTGATGATGTATAAATATAGCAGCTGGGCAGCTCCAAAGGCAGCTCTAGACAAACGTGACGCCTGGCACCGCAAAGACCTACGCACCATCACTGGACACCGATGGCCAGACAGCATAATTTCCAACGATGCACTGTACAAGATGTGTAATACGTCGCCGCTGCCTGTAAAAGTCGCCCAGCAAAGATGGTCCATGTTTGGCCATGTGCTGAGGATACCAGAAGACACACCAGCGCAGAGAGTCCTACTCGGAGCCAGCAAATACAGAGCCAGGAGAGGACGTCATTGCATAAATCTGCTAAGCGTGCTACGGGGTGACCTCAAGAAAGCACGTTTTGGTACACTCAAGTCAAGAATGGGCCTGAGGAAGCTAAGGATTTCGGCTGAGGACAAGACACAGTGGGCAAAGGTGAAGAAGGGCTGATTGCAGCTGTAGGATGTGTCTACTACTACAGCCGCAGAATACAGTAAGCATACATACAAACATATGTGAACCTAAAATAGACAACAGTATTGCCATAGCTGGATTACTAGAATCATTATCATATCTGGAAGATGATAAAAGTTCTGAAATCATGTCTTTGATTCAAGAATATGAATGCCTCTTTAATAACTCTCGAGGTTGTACATCCGTTATCAGTCATGATATTGATGTCGGTGATGCGAGACCAATAAAACAGTCTCCGTATCGTACCAACCCGACATTATCAGAAATCATGGAAAAAGAAATCAAATACATGTATGAAAACGGCATAATTCAATCAAGTAATAGTCCTTGGAGTAGCCCATGTGTATTAGTACCGAAACCGGATGGGCCATACTGTTCCTGCACAAATTTCCGCTGGGTTAATGACGTCACACTTTCAGACGCATACGGAATTCCCCGGATTGATGACTGTATAGATAAAATTGGAAACGCACGTTATGTGATCAAATTCGACCTGTTAAAGGGATACTGGCAGGTGCCCTTAACGGGCCGTGCAAGACCTATAACGGCTTTTGCCACAGGTAACAATTTTTACGAGTATCTCCGGTTACCCTTCGGATTAAAAGCTAGTGGTGCTTCATTCCAGCGACTAATGAATGCTCTTGTTCGCCCGATAAGGAATTGTGATTCAACTCCAACAACTGGAAAGACAATGTCTCAAACATTCGTGAATTGTTTTCACGAATAAAAGAAGCCAATCGCGTTATTAATCCACCGAAAAGCGAGATTGCAAAAGCTACAGTAGCATACTTGGGTCACGAAGTTGGCCACGGGCAGGTTCGCCCTAAATCAGCAAAGGTAGAAGCAATTCATAATTATCCTCAACCAAAACACAAAAGGAGAGTATGCGCTTCCTGGGCATGGCTGGATTTTTTCGAAAATTTGGTAAAAATATTTCAACAATTGCTGCCCCACTAACAAACTTGCTGAAGAAGAATGTCCCGTTTATATGGACATTAGCTTAGCACTGGCTATTGTTGATTGACATATTTTGATTTCGCTAGACTCATGCATGGCGTTACATGTCGACCATATGTTTATGATATTCCATCAAATCATTATGTATCATATTCAGTGACAATGAATAATTTAATTATTTGACAGGTTATCTTGCTCATATTAGTAATAAAATATTGCTTCAAAATAACTAGTCAACTATGGTCCGTGGGTTGGGAGCATTCACTCTAAACACCACCTTACACGTACACGTAACGCAGCAGTAATAGTGCATCACCTGGTCACGTGATATGTGGTATGGTTAGTGAATTGAGCACGTGTAGAATTCAGTCTATGATATTACGCGGTGCAGGTAGCAGTGTTTTGCTACCTGTGAAAATCATGGCGACCTAGGCTCCTGACAACAAGTGTTTTATTTTTAAGTATTGTTAGTTGTGAGTAAACCGTTTTAGTTCAAGCCATGTGAGATTCAGAATAGCTTGCATTCATCAGGTTGTAGTAGGTGTCGATGTAACGTTGTATCCATTATGTTCTATGTCTGATTGAACAGTACCCGTTGTGACATGTTTTGCCGTCATCATCATCACGTGTCGGCCATCTTTATACGTTTGAGATGAGAGGAGAGATGAACGGAGTAGATCCCTGGAATTTATCTTGAGATGGGATTCGTCACCTCCGTGTCCAGTGAAATATGAACTTATGAACGTGGCGACCATAGCCCATTCATTAATAAGAACTTTCGGTAAGACTATTGGACCGTCATCTTCGTCCATCGCTGTAAAAGATGTTTTCGAGGTAAAAATCATCATTTCTGATTCGTGATAATGTGGGTGCACTCGAAATGTTGAATTTGGCCATACCAATGAAATATAAAATAATCCAAAATCATTAATTCCTATTCATGATAATGCTGGTTCTCTCGAATAGGTAAATTCGGTCACCCCAAATTTGATTATTCGAATGGCCTTGACATTGATATGAATCTGAGGTTTTGATTATGTTGGAATAGGACGTCACAATCATTGACATACCATTACCCTATCGATGGGATCAATAAAATATATTTACGAACGGCAACGAGAATGATCGGTTGCTAAAAAGCATTCTAAACTCTGAGAATCATTACATCATTTAAAAATTAAGGGTTTCAAGGTCGTCGCCAATGTAAAATCAGTTTCAAAATATGCAACAGCTTATCAGTGTAGTTTTCTGGAAATTGATAGCATGGGAGTTCAGCGATCGATCCCAACGCGAACGCGGTGTGGGTGGAGCTTAGCTAGAGATGGGTGGGGCATGGCTAAAACTGGAAAGGTCCACTATGTAAGTTTTCCCACTGTGATTATTTAGCAGCGGTGTGAATAATGCTATCCATTTCTAGCCATTAGCACCCATCTATATAAGAGCAGCCCAGATTTTATAGGTGTTGTAACCAGTTTACATAATTTGAATCCTGAATTCGTAGAATCCCAATTTCCTGGCACATATACAATTATGCTGCTGAATATATCAAACTAATTTGATATTGTGCTTTTGATGTCAACAACAAAGCTCAGTCAAGTTAGTTTCAAAATATTCTACATAATTTTTCAATTAAATTGTAAATTCATCAAAGACATACAATTCGAACACTTGCCTGACTGGATTCTCCATTATTATTATTGTGACGTTGGCTACCTAGTGACGCAATCTATTATGACGTCATATACTTAAGTGACAGAGCTGGAAACTGAAAGCCCGAGGAGATATCGCAATGAACATGGAACACATTAGTTGCATGCCATAAAGGAATTCAAATGTCGCTACCGATTTTTTTGTTTGGTTTATTCACATTTTCTTATTCTCCAAAATTGGCAGACCAGGTTCGAGAATGGATTAATCCTTTGTATCTTAAATTTCAAGAAGCACAATTTCAATCGAATGATTAAGGTAAGCTGTTGAAAATGTGGGTGCCAGCTTAACCTGACAATGATATTGCCATGGGTAGCAATATCATCCAGTCAAATTAGCTTGAAAATATTCAGAATCATTGTTCTTCCAATGTAGATGAGCTTCGTATTTGACCTTTCGTATTCTGGGAAGCTTTGTTTTATATAATAAAAGTGGCGTAGCTACGTTCTAATGGTAAGGGAATCAAGCACTAGTAACAAATGTAATTGGGTGTCAAAACGAGTCATGGGTGTGTCAGGAGTTCGTCCACGGAAATCCTGAACTCTTGATGCTTTGGATGGCATCTCATGCATTCCCAGATATATATATATATATATATATATATATATATATATATATATATATATATATATATATATATATATATATTATATATGGAACATCAGCTGTGGTAAAATTATTATATTCCTCACAGCGCCACATTTGGGAGGATGAGCTGAGAGCGTGCGACCACTCGCTTCTTGCACACCACAACAACGTTATAAAACATCATCATGTTTTTTTGCTCGGTCTAGTTATCCGATCATACATCCCGATGCCTCTATCATTAATCCATCTAACTCAGAGCATAACGTACAGAGATTAATTCCTAACTTTAGCGGGATGCAGTATTGAAGATTGATTTTTCATATGCGCCCCTGGCTCCAAAGACCCTCCACAACACACTGGTCGATCATAATTGGTACCTGCCAATATGTTAAATGAGAAATGTCAAAAGAGTATTTTCCCAAGTGACCTGGTGATTAGTCAACTGACAATGGCATAGACCTATTATTGGAATGGTAGCGGGATATGTGTGAGGATAATGGTGGGACTATCTGACCACATAAACAATTAAGCCACACGTTAGCTGACGTAACACACCTAATGGCATATCTAGCTCCGACGTGAACATCGAAATAGACCAGGAGCTAACTAATTTTCTTTATGGGAAACTTGGTAACAAGAATGTGCCATGACATTCTTTGACATTAATACTTTTCGAAAGTGCAAAGCTGGCAGGCTTCGGCCTGATCCCTTCGAACTGAAGGGTCACAAACATCGTCACGAGATAGGATTTATGTTTGCTAATCCGGAGAAAGCTTAATTTATATGTACATAATATGCTTCTTTTTATGTTGTTTCAGAAACCACCAGGACAGCGATTTCTGACTGACCCCTTTTAGAGTCCAAACATGCCATTTATTTATGAGAACAGCGGCATGTTCTAAACCAATGATGATGTTCTTCCCCATAGTTGCACCAATGAACAACAAAATAGACAGTAAATTGCCCTTGTTCTGGACGACGGACAGCGGAGCGGCCGAGCACAAACTATAGAAATCACTGCGGGAAATGAATGTCTCAATGATTTCAAATGATGGAATTTATATGACAAAGCTAGTGAACCAACGATACTATTGAGTAACCCTTTAAAGCCAGAGGTCCCAAAGACAACGTGTTCTTGCTGACCTAGTTTCCAAACCGTGAACACTCGCTGGGTTCTACTGATGCATACATTCCTTGTACGGTTGATATTAGGCACACTGATTTTTCTGGAATTCTATGACCTTTCACAATCGAAAGCCACTGTTAATAACGACATTATTTTATGCTTGGAGACAGACAGTCGTCTGTTCTCTGGAGAAACGTACTAAGTAACCCATGTACTATGCTGGGATTTTCATGTCAAGTATTTTCATGACAAGGTTCGAAGGTTAATGAGACCATTTAATTTACGTATTCCTTTAACAGTATACAGGCGTGGCAATGCGAGCTTTATCTCGGTGAACCAATTTGATTTTACATTCAAAAGTTAAATAGTGCCGACCATGAATGTAATTTCTCTTCAGTTCCAGTTGTAGTAATTGGTGCATTCTTTGGACAGCTCTCTCATCAAAATATAAAACAAACCCACCCAATACATCTGTATTGAAGAAGGCGACTCAGACATATCATGAAATACTAACTGCTACCACTTTCCTTATAGTGTGTTACACATATTTCTCAACAGCGATCATGTTCCTGTCGACAATGAACTTGCAATAATTCGGAAATTACATTGGATACTGTAAAATAAGTGTTTGTTACTCAAAAAACAGTGTTGGTTAAGCTCATGAATATAGCATACACTAATACAATCTATAGTATTAACTGAAATAACTGAAATGTGTATTGGTCAGCATCATCATCATCATCATTATCATCATCAGCCTCGGAGCGACTATCAAAAGTGAAATCTTCGTCTTCCTCTATAATCGTATCGGCATCGTAATCATCTACGACAAAATAGTGAAACCTAGACCCAGTATCAACGGGAAAACTGCTGTCACCACCTTACTAAGACTTTGAAAGTATTTGGTAAATCATAAATGTACTAATTTCTTAAAGTTTCATATCATTTTTACAGATCCTCTCCACACTTATACAGCTTTTTCTCATTTAGGGATTTATAGAGGAGATCATCCAACTTAGCTGTTATATTCGGATGGCGATCTCGCACTCTGCTCGACCTGGAGACATATGTTAGCGTCGTCAGCAGCATCGCGTTTTCAATAGTCTACGGGCCGCCTACCCTAGCTGCCAAATTTGCAAGTGGCGTCCTGTGCGCTTCACGCAGCATGACTATATAAAATAACGCTGCGATCAAAGACACCTGCCTTTCCGCAAATAAGGCTTTTTAGGCTCCGGGCACTACATTTTGGAACTCTCCACTAAAAAGCAAATGTCTCCAGCAGACATTACTTCTGCTGTCTCCCTTATAGATCCTGTCCAGAACTACAATGACCGCTGCATGTCTTAGGCGCCGCGATCCGCATTGTCAGTGGGACATGGTGCCTCCATGAACAGCGAATTACCATAGGATAAGGAAAGCTGAGTTTCCGGTTCAGCTCTTTTCTGAGCTCGCCTCTGTTGCACTTATTATCTCATTGCTGCCTCCCCATGCCAGCTGCAAACGGTCTTAACACTGTGACCTAATTTGCACCACTTTCAACCACCCACAATGGATGCATTCCTTCTTGAAGGCTTTGCCTTTACTGCTCTCCTAGCCTACTTTACGGGTCTAGCGACCCTTGTCCCATCTTTTGAGAATACATTGCCACATAAAGTATCACACTACACTGATTAGCACACACTAGGCGCGCCCTTAAGGAAACTCACCGCCGCCACGCCCCCTCGCCGCCCCCACCCCTACCCCCCCCCCCCCACACACACACATACACACACGCACGCACGCACGCACGCACGCACACACACACACACAATCACACACTCACTCACTCACTCACTCACTCAATCTCACGCACCCACGCACGCACGCACGCACACACAATCGTCTCTGTCGACTAGCGACTACTTTTTCTTTTTGGACCGCTTGGGCGCTGGTCAGGATAAACTTGTTATTTAATCAATCCTGCAACTATCACTTTTCGTCTTGCGACCAAAGTAGATAACCACCTCATCAACCAGAATCTTTATTTAGTTAACCGTATCTTTCGCAGTCTGTCATCGTAGTAGGCCACAGCGGCGCTTTGACATGGCAGAGATTCCATAAACTCTTTCCTTTTTAGCTACACGAGCCAGTGTCACATCTAAAACATGGAAAGACCACCCTTGGACCACGTCAAACCCCGTTTGACATTGCTCAAGACGATCTTCATCTCCAAGCGGAAGATTCTCCCGACTTTGCTAGGTTAGAGTTGTATGCTTAACCTAATTGATAGCATCCGTCTGCAACCACCTGATGATTTAAAACACAGAACATCTAAGTTTCTTTAAACTACCACTCACAGTGGATATCTTTATCCAGTTAGAGTTAGGCACACAGAGAAGGACTGCCTTAGAATGACTTCAGAGAACAAAAATTACCATCGAAGCAAATATTCCCATTCGACCAACATCTAAAGTAAGAAGTATTCCATTTGTTTCCGACTTAAGGGATACTTAACTATCTTCTTCTTCTTTCTTCCTCTTTTCGATCGCTGGTATCACACTTGGAGAGCCGTTCTCAAGATGAAATCTGTGGTTTGAACTATCATCAGCGACTTTATAAAGACTGCTTAACATCTTATAGACTGAAGGAACGATTAGTGACTGATAGCAACATAACGACCGCTGGGAGAATTTCAGCTGCCGCTCCCCTCACCCAAAACTACTCCCCAACCCGAGTTAGCACCCGAGAGACAGCCAGTCATCGCCTGAGCAGGTCCTTCCGCCCCTCCAGTGGCCACTTAGAGTTAAGGTGGCATTGGTCAGATGACGAGGACGTGAATTACTCCTCTCCCCATGCCGTTTGCGTACTTTCAGCCAAGGAAAGATACTGCACATGCATCGACTAAACTATGCCTGTCCAATTAGCGCCCTGCATTCTCTCTCTCTCTCTCTCTCTCTCTCTCTCTCTCTCTCTCTCTCTCTCTCTCTCTCTATCTATCTCTCTCTCTCCCTCTCTCTCTGTCTCTCTCTCTCTCTCTCTCTCTCTCTCTCTCTCTTTCTCTTTATCTCTCTTTCTCTCTCTTTCTCTCTCTCTCTCTCTCTCTCTCTCTTTCTCTCTCTCTCTCTCTCTCTCTCTCTCTCTCTATCTCTCTCTCCCTCTCTCTCTGTCTCTCTCTCTCTCTCTCTCTCTCTCTCTCTCTCTCTCTCTTTCTCTTTCTCTCTCTTTCTCTCTCTCTCTCTCTCTCTCTCTCTCTTTCGCTCTCTCTCTCTCTCTCTCTCTCTCTTTCTCTCTCTCTCTCTCTCTCTCTCTCTTTCTCTCTCTCTCCTTCTCTCACCTAAAGACCCTAGCTAATGCAGGTAGGGAAGACCTAAAGCCACCTGCTGTAGAAGCGAGTCATCTGCAGCACTTCCGCCGCATTCCACTCACTCCTTTTTCACACTCACAACTCTCTTGCACGCACCTCACATACCTCATGGATAACCCAAACATACGCTTGCGAGAAGAACCCTCCGCCCTGTGAGAATACTTTGACTGCGTGTATGAGCACACCCACTACAGCCAATCCGAAGTAAATAAACACCGCCAGCCGAGATGGCCACTCCTGACATCAACAGCCCACTAGCGGATGACAGCAAGGAGGAAAAATATGCATCCCTCATCGGAGGCGGCCAGTCTATCTGACTTCAACATCTGCAAGCACCATGGCATGTTTGGAGTGCTCTACCAGACCTACGCATCTCCAAGCAGATGGCGGGCTCCTCTCGCCAGCAAACATTTTTGGGGAAGCTCCGTGAAAGTGCCCATGTGACAGCGTTGCAAGCTTAATCGAGAGTCGCAAGGAAGGACACCTGGGCATGGAAGCCTCCGACCTGAGTGGCCGCCCGACTCGGAGATCGAGGATGATTTTGACGACAGCCTTCGCGACGACAGCACGCCCAGTCCGCCCCTCCTACCCCACAGGCCCCCTCCATCCCACCCCACCGCCAATGACACCAAACCCAGCCTAGACAGGGTGTGTGTGTGCAGGCGCTGAATGGCGCCGTCCGGCCGCACTACTTTACCACTAATCTTTCTAACACAGACACTGCTGTGAAAAATCAACATTGATTTATGTCCCATTATAAGCTCATTCCGCTTTTTTTACACTTTTCTCATTAAATACGGACATAATGTATCCTTGAATTTAGATAAATTGAACAGTTTAGTTCAGCCCATTCGTATGTTGGGGTTTATGACGAAGTCCTGTGTTCACACTTTGAGTGTCAGATCACCCTTTCTCGATATTTTGTGCAAGTTGTGATGTACTTATCTAACAACAAGTGGACCTCTCATCCTGGCGCCATTCTTGGTGCTGCCTTTAATTCTCGGACGATTATTTCATACTTTGGCCAATTGTGGCATAAAGGTATCTCATGCACGAGCAATCCTCATAATAATCTTCACTGCATTGCAACTCGGATTGGTAGGCTAAATAATGAAATCGTATTTAGTGTCATGTGCATTTACTAACATTTCTTCGTCAATCCTTGGCGTATCACTGTGAACTATTAATAACGGCATTTGGATATGGCAATATACACACTTTCTGTAACGCCAATTGCTTCAGTGTGTCTGGTTGGCTTTCCCTTGATATTCTTCGATGCAAAGTGTCCCACTTTCTGCTTTTCTGTTCATTTAAGAACTGTACTGCTATCATCAGAACATACTTTTGCGAACTCCTCTAAAATTCTCCATCCCCTATTCAATGGGTTAGTCGGGTATGCGGCAATATGGTCCGTTGCTTATTTACCAGTCACGCTGTTGATGAGGTGAATCAGTGGTCTCAGCACAGAATGTATTGCAGGCATTTTCCCTAGGTTTCTGGATACACAACTTATCTCGGTTGTCACGTTCTTTACAGGTCTTATTCAGACGGTTAGCGGACGTCTCTCCTGACTGAATATGACTGGGTTTATTCAACACTGTAGCATACATGCTCTTCTGTGTCATTCCTATACAGTATATACAAGACGCTGCCTCAGAGTTAGAAATTATAACAATTCCAGTATCATGACAATGAAGCAGCAGCCAGATAAACAGTCTCTTCAATTATTTTTTCAATTGGCGAGTGGGCAAAACTTCGTTTCATGCAGTGAATGGCAAACGCACCAAGTCATTGCCTGTCTTTGACGGCGTGTGGAACGAATTCATTTTGCTTAGAAAAAGGACGACTCATCTAACAGGCGTAATTCGGAAGATTTAAAGCAGAGAATGTTTTAATGACCATTGGCGAATTTGTATTAACTTGTCCGCATTATTTGTCCAGCCTGACCACTCCAGCTGACTATAAAGGCGACCGACAAGGAACACATTCTTCACTAATACTGTAATACCTCATGTTTGCGTCTGTTTACAACAGGAAAAGGTCAGCAAAACCACCAATGGCGGCTTTGTTTATACCAGAAGAAGCGATGGTGCTCACTGAAATAAATCCTTGACAAGAGACATCACTTCCTAAGTTGTCTCTCAATGTCCATCGAGGAAGATAGTCAACTACATTTTCGGCAGGAGCCTTTCGGATCCTGAAGCCGTCAGCTGATGAATCAGCGAACATTGATTGTAAAACTTTCTCTTCAGAACGTGTTCAAGTATCCATCCACCTTAACACCATATTTGGATAGTATATAATTAATCCATGGATGTGTTAGGCATATCCAGATTGCCCACAATCCATTTAAAGGTGGGAAATGCCGAGCATTATCACTACATTGTCCAGCAATGGAGGTGTGAGGCGAATACCAGATCACAGGCCACGATAAAATATGCTTGCCCATTGTCTGCTACATCCTGTATGACCCTTTTCTCTATCTCGCGAACCGAAACAGCTTAGTTGGTGGTTAAGATATAGGACCCATGTATGAAATTACAGCCATTGGTAAATCATCAGAGAGTATATGTGAGTAATAGGCATTATCAACGGGAATTTCAAAACTGATCCCAAATATTAACTATAGGAAGTCGATGGTATTCTGTCCTATGAACAATGATGCCTACATCTTTGCTTGCCATTTCTTCAGCTGTATTTGTACATTTATGAAGATAGAATTTTTCTCTCTCTCTCTCTCTCTCTCTCTCTCTCTCTCTCTCTCTCTCTCTCTCTTAAAATTTTGACGAACTTGTGTTTCCATAGGTTATGTGACCATGTTTTCCTCGTCACTTATCTGTAATGGATTGGTAGTATTGGTAGCAGATACCTACTGTAACATATAAGGTCCTCTTCCCATTAACAGATGCATTCAGAATATATAATTGTTCCAGGCGAGAGCAGTTGCGAGATGTGTTTCAAAGAGTAATTCTGTATGTGTCCCTCTCACATCTGCATAACAGGATTATGAAATCTCAACATCATAATTATGATACACTATGGTAATGGTGGTGCAGCACGGTAATGATGGATTTGGAGCTATGATGGGATACCATCCTTAATCCCAAGGCAGTAATTTGTCGTGGTCACACTGTCCCTCTTGTACAATTAAACACTGGAACAGATGACATGGCATGTAGCGTGTATTTTGAGTTCACCAGAACATGATTTGTCCATGTGCAGTCCTATCATCAGAGGCTCGAAAAAGCATCAGTTAGTGTTAGTAACTCGAGGATGGGTTGGAGGGAGGGATTGTTCGTCAGGCTTTGAACAGGAGTTGGTTTCATTAAATTCCTTTTTCCATGGTAGCTATCTCCAATATAATGGGCATGGCAGCATGCCTTGTTTGCTTATATGCTTCAATGTGGCAGTGTCAGTCATTTGGCATGTGCCATGGAACACGAACACAGAAGAGACCCACCTTTTCACTATGATGTTTATTGTAGTGAGCTTACTGGACATTTTTGTGATCGCGTCTGCACAGAATAACCACCAATTTCATCAATACTCCTTCCTCCAGTAATAAATCCATCCGGATACAGACTGATCATTCTCCTGCCGTTCCCCTTTCACAACAGTATGTTCAATGAAGTATGAAAAGATTAGAACTGTTTTCTCTCGCCTTTGGCGAGACGAGACACCTCACTAATTACATCTCAAAAAGTCGCCATCTAATGTTTATTTCACAGATAACAATCTGGTCTCTTCTGTTGCTAAGATTCCTAAGTTTCAATCTCTTTTAAATGGCATTCTGTTGAGAGGACATATACATGTATTTCGATTGTAGAGATAGGATTACATTAACATATGAATTCCATTCATAGGATATAAAACGACTAGGAATGGCATGCACTATTCCGAAGAAATACCAATGTCTCTTTTCTGTTATTGTTGTCTTTTAATCGTGAAATTAAATATAATTCCAGTAAAATTTATTTGCCCAATATCGGCCTTACCATGAATAAATGTATTTTTAGCACCACGAAATCGTCCACTGTCTGGAAGCTGGGGCAGCAAGAAGAAGCTGTCTCTGGCACGTCTGTGGTATGGACGTCCCAAACAATACTCACATGTGTTGAATAGCCTTGCCATTTCATCATTTGAAATCATGGTAAATCTAGATACACATTCACCCACTGAGTTTTATACTTTGTTGTCCAGAACAAGGAAAATTCACTGTCAATGCTGTTCTTTATTTGTACAGGTCTGGGAAAGACCATTAGAATATGTTTGAGCATGCCGGTCTTCCCATAAATAAATGACATTCTTGAACGCTAAAAGGGATCCTTGTTCATAAGCGAGTGCAGTTAGAAATCGCTGTCCTCGTGGTTTCTGAAACACCTGCTAAAAAGTATAAAATGAAGCAAACTTAGGTTTTATTCCCTATCTTCAATTTGGGTCAATAATGTTGTATTTAATAGATTAATATGCATTGATCACACAACATGATAGCGTTTCCTTTAGGATATATACACAGTCATCAAATCTCAAATGTTCCGACACGTTGTCTTAGGCAGCAACAGCACCCAGTTAAATACGTTTCAAAATATTCAACAGCTTACCTGTGAGTTTTTTTGGAAATTGATAGTCAGCGTATTCAGAGATCGATCGATCCCAACACGAGCGAGATGTGGGTGGAGCTTGGCTGGAGATGGGCGGAGCATAGATAAAACCGGAAAGCTCCATTAAATTTCAATGTCTGAATTACTAGACATGCGTTATGTGACGATGAGTGAGCAGACACGATGCAACTATTGATGAAGCGTATATACTTACATTGACATGGTTATCTCAAGACAATCCATCACACCACAACATCAGTGATTCGCAAACAATATCTCATTTTCGTCGTGTTTTGGTCAATATATAGTACATCAAATGCAGTTCAATTTTAAATCACTGAAAAACAAGATAACCCCGAGCGTCCATGAATGAGTAGAATTTCACCACCAATGCCAGGTCTAGACTAAGAATTGATAAATGCATGATGGCTTTGACGGCGGACATATTTCAAAATGGGTGATTATGCACACGCTGGCGCATACGTACGGAGTAAATCTGTCAAGTGCGGCATTCTGATTGTTTTGTTTTCGACTTTATGACGTGATGTAACCTACGCACCTTTGTGAAATGCACCCCCACCCCTACCACCAGCACACACACACACCCCACCCACCACCCCCACACACACACTCAACTTGTGTCCATAAAATGCAGAAATGTGTTGATGTCTAAACAAAATGTAGCGAATAGAAGACGATGACATCTTTGAATAAAGTAAACTCTAAAGATGGAGTGTGCGTTTGTAACCATGCCAAGCAACGCGCAGACATCCGCCGGTGGAGATTAACCATTTAATCGCTAATTTTGATCAAGAAAATCTAAATATCTGCTTATTGTATATCCATTTGCAAACCAAGAGAAGACACTTTTTGAAAATTAACTGCTGGATTCACTGACCTGATTACAGTGTTTATCATTCCAGTGATACATTTTCAAATATACTCTTCTATTGGCTTGCAAGTGGACATTCCACAACACCACTGCAGAGGCAGGTTTTGGTCAGGTTCACCAAGAAATGGTTACGCAGCACACGCCGGAGAGCAACACTTTATCGATGTTACATTTACATGCGTTTAACATTGCTCTGTCGGTTGCAATAAATGCCGGTCAAGTAAATGACAAACTGGCAGGAACCGCATTAGAAGAAAACTGCATTCCAATAACATCACGCGATGGCTAATGGATGAATACATATTTGTATCTATGTCCCGCCCATCTCTAGCTAAGCCCCGCGCATCTTTTGCCCTGTTGGGATGGAGCTATTTACATTGGATCCTGATTTCCCAGAATCCCAATTTCATGGTAGCTTTATAGCTGAACTGTTGACTATTTTAAAACTAATTTGACTTGGTGCTGTGAGTCGCTGCATGTGGTAGCAACAGCGCCCGGTTAAATTAGTTTCAAAATATTCAACAAACATTTAAAAGATCATGACAGACTTAGCTACGTCATTAATTATGTATTTGATTGTGACGTCAGCCTACATGTGACGAGCGTCATTATGATGTCATCATATACCTACTGGAGATGCATATTGGTTTCACCAATTACACCATGCACCCCCACCTGATCTGCGGTGTAATCCACAGACTTAGTCCTCACTACAATAGATTTTCAATAACATTGTCAATATTCTGTCGAATGTGCATTTATCATTTCACGTACCAGACAAACTGTTAAATCACTTTGTTCTCTAACCGCTTCCCACAATATGGGAATGGGCTTGGTATACGAAAGGTTGCCAGTATGGGAGGACGTTCCGGAGAAAACGTACCGGTACCAGATGCAATCCTAATGCACGGAGTATTACTAAATCCACGCAGGTGAAGCAGCACATTACTCAAGGAATTTTAGCATTGAGACTAGCACGCAGGCATGCACCTATATGTGCATGTACGCAAACACGCATATATGTACACGGACACCAGCACGCGCACACATGCCAGATGCTAATGGCTTAAACTATAGCGCATTGCTAAATAGACCGCACATGATGGATAGCAGAACCCAGTCACAGCGGATGACCTCATATCTATATGTGCCCAGACATTTTTAGCTAAGCTCCGCCTACCTTGTACGCTTGTTTGAATATAATTTAACACTTTGCTCGCTGAATTATCAGAATCTCAATTTCCAAATTACTATACAGGTAAGCACCAACTCCCGAATTCGTTTCTAAATAATCACCATAATGTTTATTAAATTGCAAATTCGTCAAACATATGCAATTCGCACACTTATTGTTGAACCTTTGCCACTTCGTGACAGACAAACGTCGTTTTATTGCCAGGCTATGTAACAAGTGACAGACCTGAGTTATGACGTCACATACTTGAGTGACAGATATGATGCCGCCAGTCATGTCCAGCTCCATAAAGCAGGTAGTGTAGGTAGACTCTGACTATTGTAACTTTGACACTCTGTTTCAGGCCTTTGTACAGTCAGCAGCGAATCAAGCTTCATCTGAATCTGTTTGCATCATTTGTCATCACCGGTCTGGCTTTCATCTTATGGCAGATCCTTGTTCATCAGGACCGTATGCATAACCCGGCTAAACTGACGCGCATGTATATGAACACGGTGAGTAGTTCAGGACCGCGTGCACAACCCAACTGTATACGAACGGCTGAGTAAAACTTAGTCTTTCAAACTAGATATAACCTGTCTATAATGTATAACTGGATTTGGATTCGAATGATGGCGATTCATTCATTAACCCCTCTTGTGTCAATATAACCATTTAATGGTCAAGCCTGCTAAAAAGAAGTCAGTGATAAATTTACAAAAATAGTCTTCTAAAATTAACATATCTTGAATAATATTGACCATCACAATGTTTAATTTATATAGCGAGTAGTATTGTGAGCGCTTTGATGCGCTGTTGACACAAGAGGGGATAACTGTCGCAGCGTGTTATTGTTAACTGTGACAGCTTGCTCGTGCGTAGCTATACCACCTATACTGCAATCTGACACCTCACTGATTTTGAACATACAGTGATATTTAGAGTTAGGGATTTTAGAATTGTACTACTCCAGCTAACTGTCCTATTCCTACAGAGCATTTTATATCTTACTTCAAATTGTACAGCTTTTAGTAACCACGATTATTTGGAGTTTTATATACGTTAGCACTTATATAGTGTAAGAATATAAGTTCGTATCTGTTTGGACACATGTTTTTTCGCATAAAAAGCTATTCTGCATGGCGTTATAGCGCCAGCATTGGGATATCATTAATACTAACCGTTCCCTGCACTGTAAATAACAGCTACACTCTTACGGGGCTGTGGTGCCATTACTGTAAGCTATGTCTTCTTTCGGCAGCACCATAGCCATTGTGTAATTCTAAGTGCTGTACATATTCATACCAAATATTAAGAAACACTTTCCCTCCTCTTTGGGCCGCGTTTTGCATATGTCACCTGATACTTGTAAGAGCTCAAAAACCGCGCAAACGTGTTTTTTTCGTCGCCTCTGACCATATTGTCGGCATATGCCATCTTTCGCGGCATACCCAGTGTGGGCAATTGTGGAATTTTCCCGCACAGCGAGGTAACGGATGAACAGCACGTGGGATAGACAATCTCCCTTTTGGAGAACCGATTGATATCGCAAACTTTGCCGACGTCACTGACTTGATTCGTACTTTTAGCTTGTTGGCTGCACTAGTCGTGGCTCATCCGCATTGTAACTGGGCTGGCGTAGTAGATCTAGGATCTTTGAAAGTTTCATTGTGCCGACTGCTTGTGCCATATCAATATCCATGTTGTGGAAAACCCAGTGTTTGGGCATGCATACTGGATCAAGCATGCGCTGAGCCCATACAATGTCAGCACAGTTGCATCCAAGCGTATAGACTATATTTACTGACCACTCCTTGATGGTATCTGAGATTGCTGATATAGACAGGGCTGACTGTAGGGCTATGGTGTTAGGTGTGGCCTCAGATTCTAATAGTAATCTAGGAGATTAGTTCTCATTCAGACAGAGAAGAACGCTTACCCCTAAGATACTTCTCGAAATTTTTCAGTGTAACTGCAATATGGGATATGAGAGTATGCGAAGTAGCTGTCGGAACCAGAAAGCTGAACTCAATCTATCTTTACAGTTTTATCTATGCCGCCCATCTCTATCTAAGACATCCGTCTTGGGATCAAGCAATCTCTGAACTATCAATGTCCAGAAAACTATACAGGTAACCTGTTAAATATTTTGAAACTAATTTAACTGGGTGCTGTTCCTGCCCATGCCCAACAGCGCCCAGTCAAATTAGTTTCAACGTATTTTACTTCGTGCAACTTGTCGGACAAGTAAGCGTTAAAGACGGACTATATCGGGTCATTCATGACGTCATGATTATGACGTCATCACACACGTAGTTAGTTATGACGCCATATGATGGATTGATAAACCTAGAAAGGCCCATTGTTCCACTGGATGCGGAGAGTGCAGAGAGAAATCCGATCTTGACCAAGATACTCTTAAGAACTATAGACCAGTGTCTAATCTGCCCTTCTTATCCACAGTTGTTGAAAGAGCAGTGTCTAAGCGATTGTCAGATCATGTGTCTATCCGCAACCTTCTCGAACCATTCCAGGCAGCCTATCGTCATTGCCACAGTACATAGACTGCACTCCTCAGAGTCCTTAATAGCATTCGCTGGGCTGTGGACAAGGGAAACGTGGCTCTCTTACTCTTGCTTGATCTTAGTGCCGCTTTCGACACAATCGGCCACCCAAATTTACTAACACGCCTGAAAAACGAGTTCGGAATTATAGGTCGTGTTTGGGACTAGTTTCAGTCATATCTGTCTGATAGATTTCAATCGGTTTACGGAAACGGCGTATGTTCTCACCCAGTAGACCTTGTATACGGCGTGCCACAGGGATCCATACTCGGCCCAGTACTGTTTACACTTTATACGAAATCGTTTGGATCTGTTACTAAGAACTATAGCCTTGATCACCATTTCTACGCGGACGATACTCAACTCATACATAGCTTCCAGCCATCAGTGCCCGCATCCTATGAAGCAATCAATCATGTAACAACCTGCTGTCGAGACATCAAAGCATTGATGCCATCAAACATGCTTAAATTAACTGTTAATAAGACTGAACTATTGTTAGTCGGCCCATCGGCTAGGCTGGCTAAAACGACCTCAATAATATCACAATCGGTTCTAGCCCCATTAAACTGTCGAGCAGCGTAAAGGACCTTGGTGTTGTGTTGGATAGCGAGCTAAGCCTTGAGAAGCAAGTTAGACATCTTTGCAGTACTTGTTTCTTTCAGTTGAGGAACATCAGCAATATCAGAACATGCTTGACGAAAGAAGCAGCTGCTACAATCGCGTGTTCGTTGGTGCTATCAAGACTACTGCCATAGTGTGCTCGCTGGCGCTCCAAGGGCGCTTATTCATAAGCTCCAGTCTGTACAGAATACCGCGGCTAGAATTAGCTCACTCTCCGGTAAATACGAACACATCTATCGAGTGCTTCGTGACTTGCATTGGCTGCCAATAGATCAGAGAATCTGTTACAAGATTCTTTGGTTGACCTACCAATGTGTAAGCAACACGGCGCGGACTTACCTGTCGGATCGCATACATTCCTACGCTCCAGGTCCCGTTCTCCGATCACAAAACAACTAAAATTTTAAAGTTCCGAAAGCAAAACTGATAACATATGGACAGAAGACTTTCTCCTGCATCGCTGCTTCTGAATGGAACAATCTCCCTTTAGATATCAAAACATGTCATACTCTACAGTCTTTCAAATCAAGTCTCAAAACAGTTCTATTCCGTAGATCTTCAAGCGCGTAGAGCATGCTATTGCGTGGAGCTTTGCGCTATATAAATCTACTTTTTTATTATTATTATTATTATTATTATTATTATTATTATTTGCGTAAATTTAGCACAATTAGACACCGTTTATATCAGACATCTCAATTTAAAAAGCATCAAGGATGAGTCACTAAAGACAGGCGACCACGCCTTCATGGTCACCTGTCTATAGTGGACACTACCTGATGGTATGGGAGGACACTACGTCCAAGTGGTCACGTAATTCAACTCATTTAATGTTGCATGTGTACTGACCAACTGCTTTAAAGAATTACCAGCTTCTGGCCAAAAGCAGATGGCCGTAATATGCAGGGTTTACTGTATAATTTGTGCCATTGTCATTTACATTTGAAATATATTTCTGTTACGTGATTTTCTTTGTATATTATTCAGACTGACCCTCCGCTTTTGTCACATTGTAAACAGTTTTAGGATGTTCCCGATGTTGCCGGATTGCGCCCACTGTTGTGGAATCCGAGTCCACGATCGCACTTTTTCCTGTTTCAAAACTTGGGCCAAATCGGACCAGTAGTATCAGAGACATCTGCAGATCCAGAAGTTGATCCGATCTAGACCCAGCTTCTTGTATCCGGGTCATGGCCAAATGCACGTACGCACGCACGCGTGATCTATGTACACAGGCACTCACGCACTCTCGAACGCGCACACGCACACACACACCCACACGCTCACAGGCCTCCCGCCCACCCGTCCATCCGTCTTTCCATCCACCAATTGATCCGCCAGTCCCAACCCCTCCCCCCCCCCTTCTGTCCGCCGCTGTATCCGTCCGTCAGCTGATTCATATATGCATCTATCCATTATGTTCTCTATTTTCCAGCCTGGTTGCAAGCTGCTGTACATTCTACTCCGCTACGCCCGCTCCGTGAACTTCTTTATGATGTTCGCCGAGGGATTCTACCTGCATCGCCTCATTGTTAACACGTTTGAAGCATCGAAATATATGTTTGGATACTACATATTTGGCTGGCGTGAGTGTGATTGTTTTTCTGTGCCTTTCTTCCGAAGATAAGACTAATGGCTAATGCGCTCATCAATCTGTAAGGCGCTTTAATTATTTAAATGTTAAAAGCATAGTGGATGTCCATTTGCAAGCCAATAGATTGCAATTCCTTTACATTTTCCACTGGAATGGCTGCCTCTATCTCAGACCAAGTCATTCCAGTTGTACTCCTTTTGACCTACAACTTGATATTCATCGAGAGTTTTAATCGAGTTCTATGGTGACCTGTTTTAGCAAATCATGACAATTTATATGCCAGGAAGCATCGACACTGCGCATCAAACGGTGTCATATTTTTTGTACGAGAAAGGGTACTTTCTTTTTATATGCACTGTTCGTGGGTGTGGTACTGTGTGGGAGAGTGCGCACATGTGTGCGCGAGATTAGCACGGTCGATGCGCAGACGAGGACCGTATTTAAAAATTGTGTTGAATGAATCTATGTACCCTAGACAGACGTATTAGTACATTTATTCTATTGCCTCTATAAACCCACCTTTTGCCCACAGCGCATGTGCTTAAAATGCTACTCATATAGCTTAAATACACCCATCGATGGGTTTTTACAGAACACTTAAATTTTCTCAGACTAAGAGAAGACCTACCACTGCAAATCACAAATGTAGACCTCCTAATAAACATTCCTCAAGTCCATTGCAGAGACAGTTTTGGACCGGATTGGCGATTTAAAAGTAAATGGTTTCCTTAACCAGTGTCCATTTGCAGGCCGAGACAAAACAATTTTTCAAGTTTACCACTCGAATGACTGGCTCGCTGGCAAATGGGCATTACCAATGGCCGCTCTAATGCCGTTTTATCCGGCGTGACCATTAAATGGTTTATTTGACACCCGAGGATACGGGAATTCATGGTGCGACTGAATAAAAAGCCTAGAATTATTGGCAAAAACACAGTTTTGTGTGTACCTCATTAAATTCACAGCATTGCTCTTACAAGATAGTGTAACGCCTACGCTCGCGCATTTTCATCATTGCCTTTAGCACTGTTATTGGCACTTATCTCTTTGTTTGCTTTCAGTTGTGTCTTTTATCCCAGTGCTCATTTACAGTTTAATCAGAGCTGTACACGCTGACGTAAGGTAAGGATATGATCATGAACCTACATTAGTGCCATCGTTATCATATCCAGTATAGCGTCGTCGTCATTATTCTTCCTCTTTCAATTTACATGAGTAGCATTGATGGCTGTCGGAATATGCATGAAATTCGGCCCAACACCTGTTCAACTATTTCGCATTTGCCATTTATATATATATATAAGTCTTTGATTGACAACCAACATCTGACGTAATTGCCTATGACAACCATAATTGACTGAAAGCCACCGTCTAGAACCTAGAATAGTCTGTAAGTTGTACACATTGCATATCTTTACTATTTAATAAACATTATGTTCAATGTTTTGAAACTAATTTTCTCTGCTATGACAGCAACATCCACCAGTCAAATTAATCTCACAATATTCAAGAAAGTAACTGTATAGTTACCATGAAATTGAGATTCCGGGAATTAAGGATTCAAAGTATGTGGGCCGATCCCAATGCGCACACAGCATGGGAGGATTTTACGCAGAGATGGGTGGGGCATAGTTAAAATGGATTCATCCATTCGATTTATTCGTCTGATGTTTTTTCCAAATGGTTCATTCTGCGAACCACTTTCCTAACAATATTGAGAAATCAGTTTTAGTCTTTGAAGAAAACTCACGGATTATTGTTTTTCTTATTTTGTCTTTATTTAAAGAGAGACGCGGGTCAGACAGTGTGTCTGGTCAGCACACATATTAATGCGTCAATAACATAACGGAGATGGGTCTTGGGTCTGCATGCGAGTGTTATTCTCAGGCAGACACACATCTTCAGGAAATTATGTCTGCGAGTGAGGAAAGTAAAGTAATTGGTGTGTGTTGTAAATAAGTAAATCTGGCTTAGAAATGGGTGTGGACTCTACCAAAAGCATCACAATTGCGTATTATCTGATTATGATGATTATGAATGCAAAGAGTGCATCTAGTGATTGATCCATAAGGAAATGGCTGATATTATGATTTCTGTCTTTAAAACGACTATGGTATTACATATATCGCTCTCCAGACATATATCACATTTGGTCTCATATAACAGAATATGCACAACGATGTACTTGGCCGAATCTCAGTTAACACATACTTGCTCCATATCCACCAAGATACGACGACATATTCCCGACAAGAACATGGTGCTGTTTGATTGGGCGCAAGCTGTTAGCACGCGGCACACGGACACTAGCTTTCCATAATCAAGGAATGCAACACAGGGACCACGGCGTTAACACTCGGCACATGTGCAGCAAATAACCCGAATCAATCTACAAGAACAGAACACTAATGATTGACAAGCGAATTGAATTCAAGCAATTTAATTATTTCTGGTGTGTGTTAATTTAGGTTTGATTGGAGAATGAATGCGACTCTAGTACAGGGCGAGACTCCTTAATCCAATCACGCAGAACCATGTTTTCACCTAGAAAATAAGTAGGGGCTGGGTGAGTCTATGCGTGTTGATCTGCCAGAACCGTCGATAAAACGGATTACAGTAGACCTAACGATAATTTCTTAATCTGATTCTATTAGTATATGGCATAATAATCAATTACGTCATATGTAGGCTGGCGTCACAATGACAATGCACAGTAGATGACGTAACTAAGTCCTCATGCACCTTGAATAGTCCGTCAGGTGTATGAATTGTATGTCGACCATTTAATACACCCAACAGCACCAAGTCAATTTAGTTTCCAAATGGTTTCCAAATATCCAACAGCTTAATTTGAACTGTGCTGTGCAAAGCTATAAGTGGATTCAACCCATTCCTGTCGATCACTACACTGAGTGGAGGATGGCTCGGATCAGTGACCCGAATGGCACCCATCATCCAGCGGTGCAACACAATCTATACAACACATTTTGTGGTCATCCAATATTCGTCATTATATCTCAGCAAGTCATATGACCTTTACATTAGGCGTGGTCTTAGGGGTTATATATTTCAAAGGACAAATCGAAAACCACATAGATAGAAACAACTGTAGTCTACATGATGAAGCATGCTTTATGCTTCTGTGTTCCTGTTTCAGTTGCTGGATATTCCATATCGGCGGTGGTGAATGGATCATTTATACGCCAAACCTACTATGCCTGCTGGTATGTGCTCTAGATCAACTATATCTTATTATTATTATTTTTATTATTATTATTATTATTAGTAGTAGTAGTAGTAGTAGTAGTAGTAGTAGTAGCAGCAGCAGCAGCAGCAGCAGCAGCAGCAGCAGCAGCAGTAGTAGTAGTAGTAGTAGTAGTAGTAGTAGTAGTAGTAGTAGTAGTAGTAGCGGCAGCAGTAGCAGTAGTAGTAGTAGTAGTAGTAGTAGTAGTAGTAGTAGTAGTAGTAGTAGTAGTAGTAGTAGTAGTAGTAGTAGTAGTAGTAGTAGTAATAGTAGCGGCAGCGGCGGCGGCGGCGGCAGCAGCAGCAGCAACAGCAACAGAAGTAGCATCCCTTCGCTCCTTAGCCCATCTGATAAGGGATCCCCAAACCCCACAACTAATTAGCACGGGTCCCCACAACTAATTAGCTCTGGTATGCCCATGGCAACAACAGCGCCCAGTCGAATTATTTTCAAAATATTTGACAGAATGCTTATTAAATAGTAAAGACATACAATCCATACTACCTAACGAACTATTAAGTGTATAAGACGGACTAAATTGAGTCAGTCATGCTACACGTTACGTTGTCCATTATGACGTCATATAATGAATGGATAAATAACCTGAAAAGGTGAATTCCATCCCAATGATTATTATTATAACAGATAACAGTCACGGCGTTCTATGAACTGAACGAGATATGGCATAAACAACAACTTCCTTTATCGCTGCATGGAAAGTGTACACTACATTAAATACAGAATGGTCAACTAAAATGGCATCACACTCACAAAGAATCGGGTGTAGCCTGTAAGAACAAGACCTTTAGTTCACCTGAACATGATGGAACCCCGTAAATGTCAAAGATAGTTTAAATTCCTCAGCGATTTTAGTGCTGAATAGCTAGCTTGGATCCCTCTTTTGACTGCTCGAAATTGTCGTCGTTTGTACGGAAGTGTTGCTATACATTGTGTTTTTCTTCAGATTTCAGATTTCGGTTACACATCGCAACTGGGCACTATTTTCCTTGTATTATTATATTCCGATTACCTTGGAAGAGCCTCAGCAAGCAGAATCACATCTCATTGTAAATGATATGGTTATTGATGTCTTGTCTTATTCTTATATATATATGGAATATCCTGTGGGTAATCATGCATACAGATTATTACCAAGAAGGTAGCATACATTGCGAGTATATGGTTGGACGTAACCACCTTCTATAGCAATTCGTATCACGTATGCGCCTGCTGGTTTGTCTCAATGCATATCTGTAAGATCTTGTGTACAAACCGCCGACGTCGCAACAATAACGCAACTCACTCTTTTATTGTTTTTTTAGGTCAACGTGTTTTTCTTGGTTCGCATTCTGCACATCCTGCTGACACAGTTGCAGTCTCATCCAAATGAACCAAGTAACTACAGGTAACCTGACGTAGATATATACTCATGCGCACGCTTTTGGACACAGTACGTACATATACACAGATATCATAAACTAATAAACTAACTAACACACCGACCGATCATCTCGCACTCGGCCCATCTAGCAACTGGCCAATGATTGGATGTAACATTCGGCAACCGGCGTGACCGACCAACTGGCCAACAGACAAATAGATGGATGTAATGACGGACCGAGATACTGACAAACCGTCTAACAGCTTGTCCCACTAACCGGCCTATCAACCAGCTGACCGATAAACGAATAGATAGGCATAAAGACTCAGATCACTGAAAGACTGGCTGAACAATCGCACATCCGACAGACATACTAGCATATCTATCTACCTATATGCCGCTAGATTTATATATATATCTTAACACCTTCTTCTTCTTCTTCTTCTTCTTCTTCTTCGTCTTCTTCTTTTCGATCGCTGGTACCACACTTGGAAAGCCGTTATCGGTGAATAGGTTAATTATGGGCAGAATCGAAGTATCGTGGATTTCTTTTTTAAGCGTTGCATTAAAATCATAACTGCGCCTTTTGTATAGTTTGTTGACAATCACAATTATACAATTAATGAAGAACATTCCCTAATGAGACATCTTTCCGGGCCCTGTATGTGTCCAGTACCGGCACAGTAATCTGCGTTCTCAGGGTCGCTTTGCGCGCGTGTGAGTTTATACACCACTTTTACACATCCAAACATCAGGGGGCCATATTCACGCCGACTGCTTGAGTTATGCACCCGACTAACTGTTTGCACCTATTTAGAAGACCCAACTACGTCGTAATCACGAAGAGGCAGCTAAATACTCATCTAACATCGGGCAATACAGACTTAGGCGTTTTTTGGACTTATGACAGATTTATGCATTTTTTCGTACTTAACCCATCTTACGCGAACTTAACCCGTGACTCGTCAAGTTGAACAAAACTACGTCTGCAGTGGTCTTGAGAATCGTCTGTTTGCAGGCCGAGAGAAGAGTATTTTTGACAATTTAGCACTGGACTGATTGGCACTGTAGCCGAGCCTGTAAGTGCAGTTGCACATTGTCAAAAATAGGCTTCTCTCGGCCAGCAAATGGACGCTGGCTAAGCACAATCCTTTATTTTCTTTATTATTACCACATTTGATGGCCAATGACAACATGGAATCAGCAGTGGTTATGAACAATGTCCAACAGAAAATCTTGATCATTAAATGGTTGATTGATTTAGGTATCCCTTTGCGCGCTTTGAGGCGTAGTTGGCACATGAAGGGTTTAAGTACCGTACGTGAATACGGACCCAGCTTGCATTATAGTTGTAGCAATAAAGATACATTGACGTTCTCCTGTTTCCAATACTCCATCTTCCCTAAAAATGAATGTAGAAATACTTGATAGGTTTTCATTTCATTAAAATTATCCAGGAATGAATCGTAATGAAAACCAAAAGACGTAGTAGCCTTTCTAATTAAATGGTTTAATTTTCTTCATCTCTCTGGTTATGATACAGTACATGTTACTTAACCGCTCGTGTGTCAACTTAACCTTTTAATGTTCAAACTGACCAAAAGAACTTTGCAGTGGTTTTGAGTCGTTTCTATTAGCAGGTCAAGAGAAGGGTATTTTTTTTAATTAACCTCTGGAATGACTGGCTCGTTACCCGAGCCAGTCATTCCAGTGGTATATTTTCAAAAATACTCTTCTCTTGACCTGCAAAGGGATATTGGTTAAGTCAACGCTTGCAATTCTTTGACATTACCCCTTTAATTGGCAAGCCGGTCAAAAATGTCAGAGGTAAAAAAAAGATTGTCTTTTCTTGGTCTGCAAATGGCCATTAAATCATAAACTATTTTGATTTTCTTGAACACCCTTAGTCTGTAAAGGGTTAACGAACACGGCAGGTAGTTGCTAGAGCATGTCTGACATTACCTGCTAATGATTATTATTCTGTAATTTTCAGACGTGGACTGAAGGCTACCTTCATTCCTGTGCCTCTGTTTGGCATTCAGCTCGTGCTCGTCATCTATAGCCCACCTGAGTTATCCGATGAGAATTTTCCGTATGCCATTCTATCTACGCTAGTGATAAATTCGCAGGTATTGAATAAGTCAGCCACGTCTGGAAGATGTAGGGAAGATGCGAGCGAGGGAAACAGAAAAAGGGATGGAGAACGACAGATGCATTGATCAGTGTGAGAGTTGGAAGGAGAAAGGGGAGAGCTGGTGGGGGAGAGGCAGATGGGTTTGTGATGGTTGTGAGAGGGAGGGAAGAATGGAAGGAAGGAAAGAATGAAGGGGAGAGAGGGGAGGGAGAGGGATATGGAGAGTGAGAGAGGGGGGAGGAGGGTGAGATAGTTGGAGACATATGGGATAGGGAGAAAGAGAGGGATTCAGAGATAAGGGGATGCGTGGTGGTGGTGAGTGAGAGGAGACGGATATATAAATAATAAAACCGCCTTGTTTATTCCCTTGTTTAGCGCAGTTCTTTCTAAATAGTTGATTTATGGGATATAGACCTCGTTAGCGACACAGATTGTAACTCTTTTCCTGTTATATGTATAGTAGAATGGGTGTTCGTTGTCTATGTTTATAGAAACAATGAATCCATTGTATGTGCCTTGCTTATTGATGAGCTCTAACGATTACTACTGAAGGCGATCTGGGTGAGTTCACGCGTGGTGAGATACTCGAATCTTGGGTGTTGCAGCGGATGCAGTTCATTGGGCGTTAATCTGATTTTGTTCATTATGAATCCGACATCTTATTGAGAATTAACCTTTGTGACAAACTCTCATGACTGGGAGTAGATAAGGCATGAAATTTTACGCCATGACTGACTCTCTGATGAAATGATACAATCCCATATCTTGTAGGCTAAGGCCGTGGCTCGCACTAGAGACTTAAACAGAAGTAACGCCATACATCAGTATAGCGTTATTCCAGATTAACTCTCAGTGCGAACATGGCCTAAATATGCTTCTGATATGCCTAGTCGAGATACATATTGCTTTTATATTTATTTATATATATATATATATATATATATATATATATATATATATATATATATATATATATATATATATATATATATATATATATATATATATATATATATATATATATATATGAACCTACGAGTACGATTATTAAGGGCGGCGATAATTAACCCCCTCAACCCGAACGACCAAATACGAACGCTCCACAATCCAATAATCATTATCGTGAATACGTTGAACGTATGGCAGTAACATGTTTCTGTCAAATTTGGTTCAGGATATGCAACAGCTTGTCTTTAAATCTACCTAGAACATGAAATTCGGGGTTCACTGGGTTAATGGTAAGGGTTTTGGATTGAAATGTGTTGAAGAGATCCTGTACAACATTCAACACAATAGAATTTACTCATCAATGTCTCACTCGCTGTTCAGATACAAATCACTTAAATGTGCAATCACTGATCTCCTCGACATCATATCAGGTCTAATGCTGGTACGTTGTGACGCTATGTTCCTGGTAGGTATTGCTTAAAGACGGTGACTAGCCAGTGTCCATGTTGGTACCGACAAACGTATAGAATATGATGTACACAATAGACGTTTTTGCAATAGTCACTAAAGACAGGTGGCCACATAATTCAGTTAAACCAATGCATTGGTTATGTTTGCGCTCACGCGTGGTCCAAGCTGACGGTGGTTCATTAAGATGAGTGCTCTTTCTATAATAGCAATAGATTCAGCGTTATTTGGCACAACGACTGATGCCAGTTATATACAGTTCTGACTGTTTTAGTTCACCATTTAAACTCTGTATTAACTATCTCAGAATTTCTCGAGAGTAAGCAAAGCATGACGCTGGACATTCTTGCTACATCTTGTTCATCGTCTTTAGTTTTTAACCAGTGTTATATACTTTATCTTGCAGGGTGGTTTGATAGCACTTGTGTTCTGTTTCTTCAATGGAGAGGTTAGTTACACAATACTAATTTCAATACGTTACTTTAGGGAAGACTTTCTTTTTCATACGTGTTCTTTTGCATATCCTTAATCCATCTTGTGTCAACTTAACGCTTTAATGGTCAAACTCACCAAAAACAACTATTCAATGGTCTTCGGACATGGCTATTTGAAAGGCCAAGAGAAGAATCAAAATTCAAAAACACTCTTCTCTCGGCCCTCAGACAGTAAAATAATTCAGCGCCAAATTTGCAAAAATAGTCTTCTAGAATTTAAATATCTTGAAAAATATTAACCATCAAAATGTTTAATTGATATATCAAGTAGTATTTTGAGCGATTTGAGATTTAAAGCGGAATGCAAACAAATAACTGGCACATCACGCCAAATGATGTTTCTGCATACTTTGAATAAAAACAATGTATTTGAATATATTCGAATTCCTTTATAGTAAATTTCGTCATGTAAATTAATTTTTCTCAAATTCTCATAAAAGTTCCGCCATGACGTCATTGCGTAAATGAACGATGTGGTATGGCGTCATCGCGTGAATAGTACTTTGTTGTTGATGATTGATAGTTCACAACAGCTCGTTCAGCCACCACCATATTAATGAGATGCAGGAGAAATACCAACGTTTGTTAAATTAAAACTTGAATTGAAGTTGATGTTCCAATTTGTGACTGTATTCGGTTTTCAGCCATGATCCCACAATGCATTGCACTTACTTCTGTTTACCGTTAACCGGAACCTGTACCGGGAACAGTGTTCCGGTTAACATTAAACAGTAGTAAGAGCAATGCATTGCGGGATGGTGGCTGGAGACAGAATAACACACTAGTTTGTTCTAATATGAAAACACGTGGTGTTATCTGAATCCAAGTAATTGGCGAATCACGCGATTACGTCTTATGGCATGTTATGGCGTGTCACAATTCATGAATCTAAGAAAAACTTTAACCATGGTAGAGTTTGTAAAAATTAGTTTAATTCCTTTTAATTTATAAACTATGATAACATCTTTTATTTGTGCTAGTTTTTATTGGCATATTAGTCTCGTTTGTGATCCAGTATACTGATTTGGTGTGTGCATATCTTCATCGGAGAGCTCAGGGATGGTGGTAAGGAGATTAGTAACGCAATGACCTTTATATTTCATCTTAATACATGCCATGTCGTCTTCTTTTCATTCTTCTTCTTCTCCTTCTTGTATCATCGCTACACGTGCAGATCTACCCAGAGGTAAATTTTACCGTCTTTGGTAGTTCTCCATTTGACCCATGTACATCCCTCAGATATGAGCCGGAAAAAGCTATAACGCATCCCTGACTAAGCCGTACTTAATCCCTGTAAGCGTTTAATAGTCAATCTGACTAAAACAACTCTGCAGCGGTTTTGAGGCATGTCTATTATCAGGTCCAGAGAAGTGTATTCTTTAAAAATTAACGACAGGAATGACTGGCTCGGTTGCAATTCCAGTGATAAATTTTCAAAAATACCCTTCTTTTAACCTGCAAATGGATACTTGGTAAACCAAAGCTTGGATTTTCTTTACCATTACCCCTTTAATGGTCAAGCCAGTCAAAAATTTCGGGGGTAAATTGATTAAAAAAATAGTCTTCTAATATAACAATTTCTTGAAAATTGTTGACCATTAAAATGCTTAATTGATATAAGTAGTATTTTTAGTGCTTTGACGCGCTGTTGACACAAAAGTGGGTTGTGATATGCTGGGTAGCACTACAAGAGAACATTGGGAACCTCCACGCGGACACTCACCTACATGTTGAGTTGGCTTATTATATCTGGCTCCCAGATGAAGGACAATCATCTGTTCAGGTTTTAGCAGCAGGTGGTAGGTGTTTGGTAACTGCTGAGATCTATCATACACTTGATGATGGTTTTCATTTAGGTGCGGATGACAACATGTATAGGCTGCTGTGTCTCTGCTCCTTGGTGTGCCAATTACATAACTCTTAATTCCAAGGAAACGACCGTGTGAGTGAAGCCACTGTCATAAAGGGCTGCTTGGAACTGAGGGGCTGACGTGCTGTTATCAGCCTGAAATCCTTCTGATCCATTTTTGATGAATGGAGCATTTGGCCAGTGAGGTAATCATGGCCTACCGTCTATTGTTCATGGTGAATGCTTTTTGGTGTATCTAGCTCTGCTACGTAATACACACAGGCGATTCACATTGTCATTGTTGCTGTCCTCTGCTGCGCATCTTCATTGTACTGGATGAACAGCCATCTCCCTTGCAGATAAACCTCTGTGACCAGACCATCCGTGTATGCCGGAAAACGTGACTCACTCTGGGAGTCGTCGTTGTCCTCCACCATAGATTAAGCCAGGTTCCTGATATCACCTCTCTTATTGTGAAGTAAGGTACAGAAATGTGTACGTTGCTCTTGTCTAGCTCGTTGCTCCAAGGTGATAGCCATAATGAAGTGTCTTTGGATTGAATCTGAACTGAATGCTTTAACTGGTGTAATCGCAGTAGCGTGTTATGTCCCTTTCAAAACCTGCCTTTTCTAGTCTTACAAAAAGCATTATTTGTGCCCCGTGTTCGTGTGGTGGCCTTTCTTTGATCGTAATTTGGTAGTTTGCACCATGCCTTTGCAGTCTCCAATTTGCACTATGTTGCGCTAGTCCAGTAATTTCCTAATCGTCTCTATTTATACTGATTTCATTGCGCTTTTCCTGTTAAGTGTTTGATCTTGTCCTCTGTTTATACTTTGAGCGTGTGATTTCACTGTTGTTACTCATAGCATGTGGACATTTCATAAGACCGATGCACAGAAGCCAGATTGGCTGGCATAAACAGTAAAGCATTTTACGCTGGGCGTAACTTTTCACATCATCTTTGCTACACAATCATGTGCACTAGATTAAATGACACATTTTTCTCTAACGCCTGACACGATTCCACTTGTTTTTCTTGTATTTAAGGTGCATTCCCAGCTAAAGATGATGTATCGTCGATGGCGCTATGCTGGTGACAGTGGTCGTGATTTCAGCAAATCCACTCACAGTCATACGGCATGCACACAAGTCACCACGGACTGCAATGGTTTTCAAGACGGCAGCAGTCTGTGCCAATCATTTCAGACGCTACAGTCTTTGACTCATGACGTAGACAGTAGCTGTTAAATGATTGAACTCGCAGATAGACGAGACAGCAATGCGTATTAGCTAACAGGCCTGGTGACGTTGACTATAGCTGTGAAATGAGTGAACTCAAAGATAGATGACATCATTACTTTCCTAAACCGTGTTTATTTAGTGGCGTAGGTAATAACTGTAAAATGCGCGAACTCAAAGACCGATAGCCTCATTATTTTCACAAACCGTGCGCATCTGGTGACTTAACCAACAGCTGTAAAATAGGTGAACTCAAATATCGATGATACAATTGCGTTAATCATCCTTACATACCTGCCGGTGGCGTACACCATTGTTATGGAATAAGTGTACACAAAAGAGATTGATGACAACATATATTTCATGAATCGCGCACATCAGTTGACATAGCGAATAGCTGTGAAATGAGCTCACACAACGATCGTCAACATCATTAGAGTCATTTAGCTCACCAACTTGGTGACGTATAAAGTGAACGCATTGCTTTCATAATGCTCGCGAGTCTGGTGACGTAGACAATATATGCAAACTTCCCATGCTGGTGAGGTAAGCACAGTATGTAAACTAAGAGAACTCACATATCTATGACTTCGTAACAGTCAATAAATTCCCACAGCCCATGGCTTTCTTAGCGATCTATGGCATCATTCGGTGTGCAGTCTGATGAAACATTAGCCTAGTGCAGTGATTTGATCTCAGGGATCGATGGTAGCACTCCGATCACCAAGCTCGCATATCTTATTATGTTGAAGATAGCTGCTAGGATGATCGAGCTCAGATATCGACGGCATCATCACATATATCATTCCAAACAACTGCAAGACTGGATGCTAACAAAATATATTCAGATGTAAAATAATTTGATTTTTTTAAACTTAGAGACATATTTCACTAAGATCTACACGTTTGATAGAGAGGATAAAGGCGTAAGCTATTTTTATACGACATTTATCCACAGCGCCATCAGTGAAAAGCGTGTCCCTTCTATTACAACCACACCTGTCTTTGCTGACTGGCCTGTAGATGAGCAAATTTGCTCAACGATGTCAACTCATGTAATGATCAATGCATGTTGCAATAAGCCATTCGACGCTGCTTCTTTAAGAATGGGTCTTGTTCGTTCGAGGAAGTACCGTCTAGTGACACAAATTTGCATACCTTGAATGAGGTCCGATCGGACCCCGGTCCGAAAGCTGATACTAGATTTATGTAACATGCTAGAATCTGGAAATGACAATTTACTTAGAAGATGCTTCTATAGGGAAACCGTGGTAGTGTCATACAACCGGCGAAAGTATGGTACATTGATATCATTTTCTGGGGTCCAATTTGACCCCTGTTGGTAGCATGAAGGTTAAATGGTTAAGTTGACTTAAGATGGGTTAAAGATTATGATAGATGTGATCTCAGGTGGGTTTTTTAAGGAGTTGCAGTAATGAACGTAAACTATAGTGAGTAGTATATCCATTGCAGAGATGCGTGTACACGACAAACAAACAGAATGTAATGGCAGGAGGTACGTAGTTAATAGACTTTGCTAATAAATGTGCTACAGCTAACATGGCTAATGGAGTGTCGCGTTTTATGAAATTCCATAAGTATCAAGCAATAGGCTCTGTGCCATTGAACATATTTGCTGTGGTTCTCTACTATTGACATATCGTTTTTCTATTAAATATAAATAACCATAACTTGTACATCGACATATAGCTTAGTAAAACGTTTGTCGGTGGCTCGTCTGGCTGCTTGTCGTATTGTCATCTGCATCTCTTATTATAGACTAGGCACGGTATGTATTACCTCTAATGTACAGAGACATTATGGCTATTAATATAAATATGATACTCACCGGACGATCGTGCTGTTTGAACAAACACGTGACAGGAAAACAATACTTCCATTACGAATGGTAATAAATCTAGCATGGCGACTGCTGATAATGGATGAATCCGCTTTTAGCTATGTCCCACCCATTTCTAGCTAAGCCCCGCCCACGCTTTGCGCGTTTTGGAATCAGTCACACCTTGGACTCCCTGAATCTTAATTGTAATTATATGTAATATGTAATAAATAGTAAAAACGTACAATTCGTATAACTAACTAACTTTTAAATGTTCATGACGGGCTTAGCTACGTCATTCATGACGTATTTGATTATGACATCAGCCTGTGCGTGACGTAATTGTTTATGCCGGCATATGGTTGAGTGGCAGATTGGAGTCATCAATTGTCAGCCATTGAAAATAATGGTCAGCCTATACCATCCCTCAATCATGTATGAGATGTAGGCCTAATCTATATTTCTGAACAACCCTTAATTGAATTCATGAGGCCACTTTAAGATATGAACCGTCTATTTCACACTTTGACCTTGCTGAGATCCACCATAATCCAAATATCAAGGTCACTATAGCCTACACGTAAGCTTTGGAATATTGTGTAACTAATTTGAATGGATGCTGTTGCTGTCTATGCCTAAGTCAAATTAGTTTTAAAATATTAAACAGATTGTGTATTAAATTGTAAAGACATGCTATTAGTCCAGGAGCCAATTTTCAAAAGGGGTCTAGAAGAATGGTTTCGTAGCACACCCAGTATTCAGAAGGTTTGTCTCTATATTATGCTAGACCGATGTCTTGGGTATATTCTGAGCCGTGTTGTACAAGAAAATTGTGGTATCACTAACCCGTGAGAAGCCCATTTACAATAGGTGTTGAATGTAGCTGTCAAACAATTTTCACAATGGTAAATTTTTCACAAACTTAAGCGCATGTTATATCAATACAATCGTAACCAAAATGGAAAGGAGTGATCGTATATCGCAGATTTATACATAATCAACCTCGTTTAAGACACCCGTATGTTGCTTTGTACATATTGGGGCACTTAGGTCTTCTTGTGACTAGCAATACTTTAGCTACAACAATGCCCATGTTTTCTACATTTTTCATAATTAAACTTTTAACTGACATGCAGTGCATGTCCACACAAGCTGGCAGGACAGATTTATCACGTGAGCAAATGAGAGAATGTTACTCATTCGTGTCAGAGTCATCTTCGACAATTGTATGCTGAACATTGTCACACATTTCACCTCCCATACAAAGGCATGCTTCAGTGCAGAGTAGATTGTTAGCCTTGCATTGACAGAGATCTGTTCTTTTGCAGGCAGACTTTTGACATCTACATGATGTGAGTTCAATTAATCCAAATGGAGCAGGATCCTTTGACATTAGAACAGACTTGAGTAGACCATCCACTATACTCCAGCCATGTCCATTTGGAGATGGAAGATTCTGAACAGCCTGCAATGAACGTCTCCAAACAAGAGCTTGAAAATTGGCCCTTTCGGTGTGATGCTTTAGACTATTCGATGTAGGTGGAAGATTTTCATTTCTTTGTCTCTTTTGACAAAAGAGCCAATAACGGGTTTCATCAGCTGTCTTTCCCACATCCCTGGTGGTATACAACTCACAGACAAATTTCTCACATAGAATTGCAGTATTCGGTGATAAGTCAACATGTTCGCCGAGTTGGGCTAAGCTAAGCTGATGACATTCAGATGCCTTTAAGAGATTGAATGCTTTTCTCTTAGCGACTCCAAATAATGCACTAGTGCTATCACAACCTGTAAGAGAATGAAACCCAGGCAAAGACAGACAGATAGCTGGGCCCAGTACTTGAGCAACTGTATGTATTGGTATGTATCGCAATTTGTCCTTTGTGCCCGTACGGAACCATAGTTCAGAACAGTGAGGCGAACGATACGTATATATATAGTAAGTACTGCCACGTCTGTATCAGGAGACTGTATAACAACACGCATGTGGTCTTTTGAAGCGTGTAGCGCGTGCAACATCATACGCGTATCTGCTTCCTCGTGATCTGATCGAAGTTCTTCCAAATACGACGAATTGTTCGCTGAAATGACAACAACATCCATTCCATCGTTAAAGCCACCAGCAAGAATGACGCAATTGTCGGCAGATAGCATATTTGGACCAGTATCACGCCACCGCTTGCTGAGAAATGCAACCAGGTTACTTTTGTTGCTTGGATTGCTGATGTACTTGGCCCATTGCTTTGGAACGGGAGTATTTTCTCCAGCAATCTTTACTTCCAATGCTGTTGATGACCCACGTTTTAGCCGCTCTTCCGCTTTGAGAGATTCCAGTCTATCATATCTGTCAAAAACTATATCTACTCTGTTGCAGTCTTCTTGATTCAGTGGAACTGTAAAGATGTGCCAGTATTTATCAGCCAATTCTCCAAATGTAGACGTACCTCCAGTTTTAACCATTTGCACAATTGCCATGCCATCTACTACATAAGCTGTTGCGCCTGTCTTGTCAACATGTGGAAGCCGTCCATCAACATTTACTTCCTTTTCTAGTTCACTTAACAAAACACTTTTCACATTCTTTCTTAGAGTCCCATCCGTATGTGACAATGATAGTGGAACAGCAGACAGTTCATACGTCATCACTAGTTTTAAATCAACATCTCTGGACCTTGCTGCAATAATTAATCGACCAAATAGTTCGCGGTCAGATCTCACATTGTGAATTTTTTCATCATTTGTTTTGAGTTTTTTCTTCTGTGCTAGGCTGGCAAATGTTTTAAGTTTTAAGTGTGGCAACGTGTCCCAAAAGCTTCTCGTGTTAGTGTCCAGCCGCTCCTGAACAAAATTTTCCATAATCTCCTTACCAATGTCACAGGCGGAAACAAGTCTCTTGGCGATTTCACTAGGCAATACCACGCCAGTTGCAATGTTTACAAGCGGAAGACACTCGCTGTCGTCGTTTTCCGCAATATTAAAGGGATTGGTCATTATATCTGATGAGAACATCGAAAGTATCTTCTGCACATCGGTTTCATCCCTGTTCATTCGATTAGTTCCCATTTCCTTATGTACTCCAAACTCTTGTAACCCACACATTTGCTTTGTGACCGTTGTTATGGCTGCCCTCTCGTGGCTAGTTAAAAACCACCTCTCCAGAGCTCCTGACTTTTGTGTTATTCCAATAATACCACCTCGCTTTTTGGAATCCAAATTAATCGATTGCTCTAAGGCCATATCTGTCCACACGTGATTGAATGGATGGTCTGAGCGACTTACGGAATGATTTCCATTCAAGAATTGTTCATGTACATGGGGATGTGTACATGGAAGCATCTTCATGTCCGCAAGATATATTGGCAGCCAACTTGCATAATTGGTTCTGTCCATGCTGTAGAAATATGGCGCCATAGCAGCAGTAGCAGATAGGTGTGCCTGCCAATCTCCAGTTCTCTCAGCTCTTATGAATCCAAGCAGCAGCTCTACCATATGAATATATGAGTTCCAAAATGCGAACAGGTGTGATTTCGAGCTTGACTCAACTTTAAAGGATTTGAACAGCTGTTGCAATTTATTCACGTACATACACACCTCTTTGAAATTTTCTTGCAGTGCGTCTAAGTCGTCAATGCTGCTTCGGCACATCTTAATTTTCTCATCCAGACTCTCCAATTCTGTTGGAGTAATGTGGTCTTCATGTTGTCCATTTTGTTGAACCCATTTGGATATACAGATTCTATGATGGAGTTAGTATACATACATAAAATTTAACCTTCACATTTCACCCTCGCCTTTGGTATATGCATGCAAAATGTATGTTGGATATATGTTAGGTCGATATCCGTCTAAATATCATATATGGTGAATCTAATACGATATTACTTTGAGTTATGACACGATCATGCTTATATCGTTGTGCACTGTGGATACAGCCAAAGCCTAGACCCCCTATGCAAAGAAATCAGGATAACTAATTAGTGCTACCACAATTTGTTTGTACAACAGGGCTTAAAATGTGTGGGACATGTCCCCCAAGCCACAGCAAGTGTCAGACCTTCCGAATACTGGGTGTGCTACGTCACGATTCTGACCTAGCTTTAGCTCCTGGACTATATTAAGCGTTTATGTCGGACGTAGACACGTAATTCATTACTTACTTTGCTCGTGATGTCAGCACACATGTGACGTAGTTGACTATCACCCCATGCACGTGTGTGGCACATTGGATTCATTAATTCACCTTCCAGCCTATCCATCTACCACCCTTCCGTTATATGACGTCATAATCAGCTAAGCGGCGTGTAGGATGACGTCATAATCATAACGTCAAAAATGACTCTTAATAATCCGACACATTGTATGAGTTGTATGTCTCTACTGTTTAATAAACATACTGTTGAATATTTTGAAACTAATTTGACTGGACGCTGTTGCTGCGATAGGCAGCAACACCGCCCAGTCAAATTAGTTCCAATATATTCAAAAGCTTACCTGTATAGTTTTCTGGAAATTGATAGTCAGGGAGTTCAGCGCTCGATCTATCCCAACACGAGCATGGTGTGGCTGGATCTTAGCCAGAGATGGGTGGGGCATAACTAAACATGGAAAGGTCCATTGTCTCTCTGGGATACGATCCATCTTTCACGAGGAAGGAATGTTACAGTGTGTGCCTTTGCACAGTGCTCATTAATCACCGATGGCCGTTTGATGCAGATTATCTCCTATTTGCTAAATAGGTTTTGCGGCCGATGAATTGAGGTGATTTTAATCATGTGCGCGCGTGCATGCGTGAAAGCGTATGTTCGTGCCTTCGTGCATGCATGTGTGTGTGTGCGTGCGTGCGTGCGTGCGTGCGTGCGTGCGTGCGTGCGTGCGTGCGTGCGTGCGTGCGTGCGTGCGTACGTACGTGCGTGCGTGCGTGCGTGCGTGTGCATGTGTATGTGCGCGTGTGTGCGTGCGTACGTACGTACGTACGTACGTACGTACGTACGTGCGTGCGTGCGTGCGTGTGCATGTGTGTTTATTGGTAGCTTACACCTAGATGCATTTGACTCATGCCATTGATGTAGCGCACCACTCATCCTACACACCACATGCGTGTAAGTGATGTTCGAAACGGCTTTACATCCCGATAGCACGACACACACCTATGATATACGAGATGGGACCAAGTTGTTAATGTACCATCCGGCGGACCCACGGTTTGTGGTGAGAGGCAAGAGGGAGGTAAACAGATTGCTAAAGCTTTCGGTGGATAAGCAGACGAGTGACCAGAGGCGCGAATCCCAGGTAGCTGTTTTTTGCAGAACAGCAGACTACTGTATGAGCTATTCTTTCCTTGTACAGTCACTTGTCCTAACGGTGATAGAATACACACTATGTATAAATGTTTTCCTGGCTTGACTGTATATGAGTAAAGAATGCACTGATGAATATTTTTAATTGATGAATCCAGTTTCTCAGTCAATTATATGACGTCATAATCAATTACGGCATGGATGACATGATTTAGACAAGAATAAACGGTTAATAGTCCGTTAAATTGTACGAATTGTATGTTTTTACTATTTGATAACCATTCTGTTGAATATTTTTAAACTAATTTAACTGGTTACAAATGTTGTATAATGTAGCAACAGCACCGAGTCAAATTAGTTTCAAAATAGTTTTCTGGAAATTGAGGTTGAGAAGTGCAGGGTTCGATCCCAACACGGGTAAAACGTGCATGGAGCTTATCTACAGATGGGGCATAACGGAAACTGGAATCCTCCATTTAACTGGATAACATTTGATGACGGTAACGACCATTGGTATTTCCACGTGCTGATTGATGACCAGTTTCCTCTCTTAGTAGTGGCCTTCGCTAGTTTTACTTTCCGGAAGTGCGACGCGTGCTGAGAGAGATCGTACAACTCAGCAATGCGGAAACAACTTAAAATACATTTTAATGAATGAAATCTTCTCTAATAACATGGCGTCACGTGATGCAAAGCAGGTGAATCTTGAACATTCAACATGATTTGGTCAATCCTCAATTGATTCTGTTTTCCTGATGTCCTCTTATGTTGGCCTTCATAATTCCCTCAAAATTAACTACACGTACATCACGTCAATACTGATTGTTTGTGGCAATTACTGCAAGATAATACACCACGCCTTTTTTGTCGCATTGATTTCCAAGATACCATAGGTCCAAAAGTTTATTAGATCCAGATACGAGATTTCTATCCAGCTTATGGCATGGGCTGTATTAAGATTTAATCCAAATAGATGCACAAATACGCACACACACGGGGATACGATGTTAATTAAACATGCTATGTAATAAGTGCCAAAAATATCTCCAACATACATAGCAAGTAATTTTACGCCAGTAACTTCTTATTAACCTGGTCATGTAATGGAGGAATCCAGTTTCTCGGCCAAACATTTGGCACCATAATCAAATAGGTCACCCGCAGCCTGGTGCCATAGTCAATTACGTCGCGAATGACGCGATGCAGTCTCTCATAAACGCGCGATAGTCCGTCAAGTTGTACGAGCTGTATGTTTTTACTTTTTAATAAATATTCGGTTGCATATTTAGAAACTAATTTAACTGGGAGAGTGCAGGGAGCTATCAATGCAATCACGAGCAAAACGCATGGGTGGATCTTAGCAAGAGATGGGCGCATTGCTAGCTAAGCTCCGCTCACGCTTTGATCGAACTGTGAATACACAGAATCTCAATAGCAAGGTAACTATACAGGTACATTATTGAATATTTGGAACTAATTTGGCTGGGATCTGCTGCTGCCTATGGCAGCAACAGCGCTCACTTCAAATAGTTTTTAAATGTTCAACAGAATATTAATTAAATAATAAATCCATCAAAGATAAACAATTCGTACACTTGTGAGGGGCGATTCCAATAACACGCCGGGGGATTTCAGTCAATTATAATTCTGTCGCCACTTACATGTGGCATGGTTGTTTATGACGCTATATACTTAGGCAGATCCACTTTCAATCAGATTCTGTTACAAATAATTTGCAGGATTTTATCCATGCAATGCGTTTAATAGGTCGGACAATAGCGCAGGTAGCACGACGAATGAATTATAATTACGAGAAATAGAGTGCCGGCAATTATACTTACTGGACATTGAACTACGAGTATGTAATTAAAAGCAATACGGCAATCTTCCATCAATCCCTAGTATATCTCAAGGATATGATTAAACCTGTTTAGACCGAGCATCTATTTCTGAGGATAAATGGCCGTCGGTTCATTAATCTGGAGGACATATGACAACACGTCTGAATGAACCATTATTCTTTGACCTCAAATGTTACATTGCGTAGCAAATTAGTTGCGTTAAGCGGGCACCTGTGATCTCTGGCCATATTCTGAAGGACCATAGATGTCGTGTCCATTATTGACATGGTGTACTGTACCTGTGTAATGTGCTTGAACCTATAAGAAAGGCACTCCGTCTTCCAATGGTTATTATATCTAATCACTTATCCTCCCTCCATTAGCATGATCTGGACCGTCCCATCCACACCCTCATCCCACCTCACTCAACTTCTCTCCTAACTAGCGCATTCATCCTAGATTCTGACAAATTCATTTCATCTAATTATGTTCATTTCTGATCGGTTGTATTGAATTCTCTCGCATTGAGGTGTGCTCTATTCATTGGATCTTTCCACCTTTAGCTATGCCCCGCCCATCTCTAGCTAAGCTCCACCCACCCCTCGCTCGTGTTGCGATCGATCGATCCCTGATCTCACTGACTTTCAATTTCCAAAAAACTATACAGGCAAGCTGTCGAATATTTTGAACCTAATTTAACTTGGTACTCTTGCTGCCCATGGCAGCAAATGCGCCAAGTCAAATTAGTTTCAAAATATTCGACAGAATGTTTATTAAATAATAAAGACATACAATTCATACAAGCTGACGAACTATTAAGTGTTTAAGTCGGACTAAATCGAGTCATTCATGATGTAATAAGTATTAACGTATATGACGTCATATGATGATGGATGGATGGATGAATTGGAAAGGTCCATTCTGTCTCAACATGAATTTTGGAAATTTTAATGATATCACGGCTCACTATGGCCAAAGGACAGCTCCGAAGGTACTTCAAGATAAACTTGATTCCGCAAACAACCTCACGCAATAACACACCATCGCTGGCCGGACAGTTTAATCTATGTTTAGACATGTTCTGCAAATGCCTCAAGCAGTGGCGTTGCCGAGGGGGGGGGGGGGGGTGGCGAGGGTGGTGGTGTGGCGGTCTACAGTGGCCTAGCCACATAAAGTTTTGAAATCTAGATGCTCTCAGAAGGCATCTACCTGCATTTTGAATGTTGACTATGATCCCTTAGTGGGCTGTGAAATTAACCTATTTTACCCGACTTCTTCTGTAAAAAGTCAAGTTCTGTCACTCAGGGTATACACATAGCATAAACAAAGCACCTCTCCGTCAGTGTCTGCGAACTTGTGACTGATTGAGGATGTCATACAAACATGTGCATCTACCCCCCCCCCCCACAACCACCTCCACCCCCTTCAAATTTGATTGCATATTTAGAGCTTTCACAAGAATGGTCCGGGTGGCCATTGGGGTGGCGACCGCCACACCACCCCCCACCCCCCCCCCCCCCACCCCTCGCCACACACCCCCTACCCCACCCCTCACCCCCTTGGCAACGTCACTGCTTGAGGCACTCGACGGAAAATTTTATCGCAATGAGATTCAGAAAATTGGTGGCGTGAAAGAATATAGAGAATATACAGTGGAACAGATAATTAAGAGTAGGACAGGAGCTAAGGGAGTCCATGAATATTAGGTTAAGTGGCTCGGCTATCCATCCATGTTTAACTCGTGGTTTACTGCGCTCACCACTATACACCATTAATAATGGTTGCGTATATAAAGAGACGTTTGGATCAGGGAATGTGGCGCGTAACGGGTTCACGTGTACCAAAGGAGGAGATATACCTAGCGCAAGTCATAAACATTTATATCATGATCATTACGTGTATCGTGAATCTGAGTATACAGAATAGTCAGCCAGAAATCTGGATATCACTTCTGAGTGGTTGCTTAGGGTATATATTACCCAGTCTGCACATGAAGATGTTAACGATACCGCAACCATCTTTGGAGAATGAATGAGGACCAGTTATACGTAACTCTTCCGAGCAATAGTAGTACACGGTACTATTCTAACAATAAGATATCCGAGTTTATAACGCAGCTACAGACACCATTGTCATTAGATGGCGAGTGGGAAGTGGGAATCTCAAGTGTACTATATTCCAGGAGCTGGCTTACTAGTGTACACAATCGAGAGAATTTAATATCTACTCATAGGCAGTATAAAAAGACGATGAACAATGCAATATGCCTATATAAATATAAGGTACAAATGATCTACGAGAGCTAAGTAATACCGACCCCAAATCACATTGGAAATTGATTAAAGAAGGAAGAGAGCTGTACCATTCCCAGTCGATATCATATCCCCAAAATTATTTTCAATGTATCTGAAGGTTCTTAAAAGGTACCTACAATAACACAATCCTAAACTCATAGAATTATGTCAAAATGGCGAAAACATATCCATCTATATAAGCTGACTCGCTCTAATGTGCGCTGATAATACTGTGTTAATAGGGGCGTTGATGACACTTCGTTATCACTATACCCATTTGATGTGTAAGCTATACCGATACTTGGAAACTCAAAATTAATATCGGCAAAACTGAAATAGTTGTATTTTTTGCTCTAGAAAACAACACCTAAGCCGGCTAAGTTTCACAATGAAAGACAGACATATCGAAACATTCGCACAATATATTTACGTAGCTGTGCAATTTTGCTACAATAGACGAATGATCAACGCCGAAGAATGTATAGGTGAACAAGCACGCAATGTATTATTTGGGCTTTTATGCTGCACTCCAAAACTAGACCTAGTTGTTGATTGACTGTTACTAATATTCTGCCAATTAACAGATGCTGGCCTATTATATACACGTGAAGTTACAAGCAGAGAAAGATGTGATCAATTGTAAAAGTGAAACAAGATTTTCTATGGTAAATCTTAAAAGTCAAGAAAAGCACCCCAATTATATTCTATATGGAGAACCGGCTGAAATGCCCTTAAGCTTCCTGACTATAAAACGGATGCTAAATTACTGGTTAAGATCACTAAAGGGTGAGCAAACAAAACTAGCTGTTAGATGAATACATTTGTATTGTCTAGCAACAAACAAGATAAGTGGGCAAAATACATCGAGAAACAGGCTTATCTTATATATGGGCAGAGCAGCAATCAAATAACATTCCACACTCAACCCAACAAATCAAGCAAATAACAGAAGACCAGTATATGTGACATTGGCATCAACACTCGACAGACTCTTAGAAAGGCAAAATCTATGGAGCTTTCAAACCAGGTTTAGAAATTGAAAATTACCTCCTCCTCCTCCTCCTCCTCCTCCTCCTCCCCCTCCTCCTAGTAAACAATCGAAATAGACTAGTATTCACAAGATGCAGGAGGGGAAGGCATGCTAGGCATCTCTGACTCCTCGCATCACTTTCGCCACGTCTTTCGAGTTTTGAGACGAAGAGAGGGGAGATTGCCAATGTCTCTGAAGGTGATGGGATGGTGCTAACGTGTAGGGATACTGCTGATAGTACGGGAAATAAATAAATAAATAAATAAATAGTGAAATAAATAAATAAATAAATAAATACATAAATAAATAATTAAATAAATAAATAAATAAATAAATAAATAAATAAATAAATAAATAAATAAATAAATAAATAAATAAATAAATAAATAAATAAATAAATAAATAAATAAATAAATAAATAAATACATAAATAAATAAATAAATAAATAAATTAGTAAATAAGCCAACCAGCCAGCATGCAAGCAAGCGCGCAAATAAGCAAGCCAGCAAACGCACGCACGCACGCACGCACGCACGCACGCACGCACGCACGCACGCACGCACGCACGCACAAATACATAAATAAATATACAAATAAATAAATAAATAATTTAAAAAACAATTATAATAGGTTTACTATGTGTATATAATTAAATATGTTACAATAAAACCAGTGACACTGACAGTAAGAACTGCATACAACAATGACTGGCCATTGCTGATGGTGATCATGACCAAATGATGATGATGATGATGATGATGATGGTGATGATGATGTGCTTTTCTAATTATAAATATATTGCTGAAATTGTAATCGTCTAATAGGCCAACACCTACTGTGTGTACACATTGTTGTGCATTGTATAACCCTATGTGACCTGGACTGTAGATAAACTTGAACTTGAACTTGTTTTCTCTTATTGAATCAATGCAAGAAGCTCCTATTTATAGTGCATCTAATCATTATTTATAATCAATAATAAGAGATAGCAACGACATTCGTCATCATCCATAAACACAAATCAATTAAAAGTAAACGGAATATTTACCAACATTTTATGAATTTCTGACAAACAGACAGACATTTCCGAAAGTGAAGACCATAAAAGTATATACCTGAACAGTTTTAAGATTTAAACACATCTTAGCCATAAATTGGAAGTTTCATGTTATAGTTATTTGTTAATTACGAATGGCTGTTCAATTTATTAGTAAAAGTAGATGGTGCGAATAAATACGGAACTCAATGACATATCCCCGAGCGTTGTTTATATAACAGAATATTTAGCCACTGGTAAATTTAGAAACTGGGCTCTGAAGTAATAAAAAATCATGTTTTTAAAATACATTTTTGGCATGTCGTCTGCATTGTTATCAAGTTATTAATTGTGTTTGCTTGCGTTATTCTGTTAGCTAATCTCTTCGTTCCATTGTTCCTTTTGTGGGCAAGATAACGCGAGTTAGAGTCTATATCTTACATCGCACCTCTTTATTTTCTGAGAATGAGTACAGCCGGTATCAGTCAAGAAATCTTTCCCATCTGAAGAGAGAAAATTGAAGATAATAGAGAAGTAGTTGAAATTTGTCAAGGGAGCTTCTGGGATCAATGCAGCACGCAATCAAAGAAATGATTTTGTTGTGACAGCTGGTGATCAAGTACATCAGCACTGCCGTAAACGGTATATCAACCAAAGGACATAATAGATCATCGTGTAAACAAGCCCCATAGCAGATAAGACAAGCGCCAGAACGTCGACAGTTGCTTTTGATAACAAAGCTGATTGCCTTTTCTGTGGGTGTATGGTCACGCTAGAAGGCTCAGACTATTAAGACGGATTCCTTCATAAAGACAGTGGCTGGATAGTCAGTCTGATGGGTGAGCTTCACTGTAAAAGGTTCGGTTGAATACGATGGCTACATGATGGTGATTGTTTGTATAATCATGCATGTAACGGAAATGTGTCCCTACACTTCCATTACCTTCCAGAGTTGAATTGCAAAAGGTCTGGTCAACCCCAAGACAAAAACTATGAGTAATCGTTTCTTAAAATGTGCTCTTACCTTGAGATGTACTATGAAGAACAACTGACTGTTTCAGTTTTGAGAGAGAAAATTAAGGAATTTCTGTCCAGTATTGATTCTCTTTCAGACAGCAATCATTATCCCAAGAGCCCATTGCAACAACTGTACAGAAACTATCCATTTTGCAGAAGAAGACGGCCTTGATGATATTGTGACATGGAGGGAAAAAGCATCGCTAAGGTCTTAATTCAAATTATTAATTCCTAAACACACTGCGCACTGCGTTCAATATTCTATTTGTTTGCGCAGATTGTAGAAGAAAGGCTGCAGGTATATCAAGCCATAATTCAGGCCGTTTGGCCATGTGCGGTCCTTTCTGTCTTATAAGTTGATCATGCTCTGCAGATGCATCGTGTATATCGTTCTAAATTCATTTTAGACAAACCTCATGCAATGGGATTCCTTTGATTTTAGAAGAATGCCGCTGATTGTTTTTCTCCAGATATGTTAGCTGGATACATTGATTTGGTGGGTGTGGCGCTGCTTTTTACTTGTCACAATAGATGGAAATGCCACTTTTCCTGGGATGGGAATTATAGCGGCAGTAACACAAGGGCGACGGACACACCGTATGCGTTCTAGGCCAACTATTGTAGAGAAGACAAAGATCCCCTCTCCCCTCCGAACAAAGAAGGAATGTCCGATCTCGTCAGCGCGGCACTTAGAAAACGTAGCTGCCGGGGCATGCATGCACCAGGGGGCGCAGATGTTGACATTAAAAACGTGGCAGTTGATTAGTAGCGAATGTTCTCCACAACTATGATTGAATTGCAGAGGACGAAGACGATGCTACGTCGAGATCTGTTTCCAAAGTCGTGAAAATAAATGTCAAAGAGGCTAAGGACCTTTACCTGACAAGCAGGTTTATCAAACCAAGATAAATAAATGCATTGCATTGCAATCTGTAAGTTTAACCCTGATGTCATTAATGTGCAACATTTCTGAAGAATTAGATTCTAACCTGCCTGCCATTTTGATAGGCAATATTATAAATTCTGTTATAACCAGCAGCGTAACAAACCTTCAAATCTCTCTTGGTGTACCTTTGAGAGAAAACCCAGTATTGAATAGTTCTATGACTTTGATATTACTTGCTCATAGTATGAAGTCCTAAGGTGTAAGGCATCTGCGGCAGCAGCTACTGGAAAACGCAACCATCTGCGTGGCCTTTTTTAGTCTGATGGCACACTCATTCAAGCAGTAGCCGACAACTTTGGCCCCAATATATCGTCACAGAATGGTCTCCAGTCCACAAACCCGCTAACTTTACATTTAGCACAAATGCAGTCCAGTAATGAAGCTTCCAATGATTATGAAGAGACCATCCCTCGATTGAAGAAGGCAGAAATGAAAGCTAGAACCGTTGATGTTGTACCAGTCAACTAGTATACCGGTTCTAAAAAACAGAAATCCCAGATTCTGAGTCCAAAGTTTCAGTCTTACCGTTGTCGGCACTGGCACAGCAAACCATTTCTCGAAGAGGTGCATGTGATCTAGACTTCATCTCTCTAAAAAAACATTGCCTAAGTTCCATTATCCCCAAAATATGGAGGATTTAATTCCATAATATCGCGCGAACAAGACCATATATTAAGGCCCGCCACCAAGGCGGTGTATACACCACTGATTGATATGACACCCTCTGATCCACCAACAATGATGATGACAATGCTGGAAGCAAAACGACGTACTGATGAAACGAGGCAGGCGTATACGGTGTTTACAACTGATCAGAAATTATACCGCATGATGGTAAACATAGTTTGGGTTCATCCAGAAATGTTCACTAATTTCATTCCACGACTAAGTGGTATGCATATGCTTATGAGCTTCGTGGGATGTATAGGCGTGCTGATGGCAAACAGCGGTCTGGAAGAAATAATGAACGCTGCATTTGCTGGCGCAGCCCGTATGATCACTGGGAAGAAGTACCCGCAGAATATAAGGTATCTGAGGATGGCGATAGAGGAACAACATAATGTAGTAGCAGCAGCAACAGCAGCAGCAGCAGCAGCAGCAGCAGCAGCAGCAGCAGCAGCAGCAGCAGCAGCAGCAGCAGCAGTAGTAGTAGTAGTAGTAGTAGTAGTAGTAGTAGTAGTAGTAGTAGTAGTAGTAGTAGTAGTAGTAGTAGTAGTAGTAGAAGTAGCTGAACATGGTCAAGATGTAATGGATTTGCTTCTTAAGAGAGCTGATCAGAGTAGAACTTCCATGCTCTGGATAGAATGTCTGATTGTTTCTATTCTTATAATCCTTCTGTTTGCCAGAGTGGAAAGAGAATGTGCGTGGCCCTTGTACCCTGCAGTAGTAAAACATATGATACTATGCTTCTTTGCTGGAGGCCATGTGCATAATGCAAGATATGGACTCTATTATCCATGGTCGACGGGAACACTTACCATCTAATTTGCTTGAACGGTTTCTCAAAGGTGAGCATATGATGCGGCATAAGCGTAAAATATGGAATGGCATGTGGTCTGACATGTTTATTGACACAAGGAATAACACTAAATCCAAGGGCAGTTAAATGGTGGACACTTAATCTGCATATATTCTGTCATCTCACCAAAGAGATTTCAGATATGAGAGATGCATAAGAACGAGAAGAGATCACAGAACACAAAGAAGAACAACCTGCTGGATTGTAGGCTGTCACAAAAGATAGAGAAATGATCCGCACAAAGCTTCAACTTTGCATTGATCCCTTAAACATGTCTGAGCACCCTGATGGTATAATAAACATAGTGACAGGCAGTGTTGGAAATCTGATATTATGCCTCACCCACCTAATATGGATGCTACAAAATTTGGGTGGAGCAAAGATTATTCCTCACAGTCACTGTCTCCAATAACGGTTGCACAAGAGTAGCTCCAGCACCATATGAAATTCTTAAGATTATACGATGTGGATGTGCCGCTGAAGATGCGTGTTCCATCTCAAGGTGTGGATGTACATCAGCTCAACTCTCATCTGCACCAGTTTATAATTGTATTAAGGGTGAGAACATATCATACCATAACATTATGGTCAAAACATGTAGATCAACAAACAGACGGTGATAATATTGACAAAATGAGGAGGAAGAGGAGGAAGTGTTAAACTAAATGGGTGAACAGTCCACGACTATTAAATGTGTCAGGATATCCATAGTATTGAAGGGGGTATGTCCGGATTGTTTGCTAGAAATAAACAATCAACGCTGTCTCCAGTTGGATTATGTTGTTAATTCACCATAGATAGTTTATTCGGGTGTGGATAGTTTATCCGCGTGTAGCTAGTTTATTCGTGTGTAGATCGTTTATTCGGGTGTTGATAGTTTATTCTGGTGCATTGCACGAGGATATTTGTTTTCGGCACTGTGCCAGCACACTATTGTGTTATACAACTGTGATGTTGAAACATTGCTGCATTTGACAGTGCTGTATGACATTGAGGAGGATGTATTTTACATACAGTATTCATAGATCCTAAAGTATACGGTACTTATTATGTATTTTGACAGCCATCTTGACAGTTTATAAATCAAGAGTCAGCTCCCTTGGTATATGTGACCAACCAAACTAGCTTTATTTTACATAATCCGACTCTGTGACCATGAAAACCTACATTTCGACACCAAAATCATTATTCTACCTGGTCAGGATTTTGGCGGCCATCTGGGATTTTTACAAATTCCTCAAGGGTGACAGCGGGACATCATCCAGATGTTTAAACAATAGGGTTTCACGGTTAAAAAACACCAAAAATCAAGTGGGAGTGCATTTTTTAATAGATTCTTAGTCTGGCAACCGGACTGCGTCTCGAATGAATAGTCAACAACATTTTAGGGTCTTGGTGGCCATCTTCGACGCCATGTTGGATTTTCCAAATATCTAACAACCATTTCCTTTTCTCAATTCGTTTCTAGACTCCGCGGTAGATACCCAAAATCGTGACTCTAGTAAGAATAGTTATCGATTTATGGACATTTTATGGTTTTGGCGGCCATCTTGAATGCCATCTTGAAAACAATGACTTTTGTATGTTCTTTAGTACACCCACGCTACGATAAAACGTGGAAAATCGTTTGGAATATTTTGGGGGCGGGGGAGGGGGGGGGCGGGGCGGCGAGGGCACACCATTTATTAACCCGACTACTACACTATTGCTGATTGTGTTTAGAGAATAAAGGATGGATCCGATCAGTCGCTAAAGTATCGGACGCCATAATCAATTACGGTACATCTAGACTGATGTTACAATCATAATTGGCAGATATGACAATATGTATACACTTTAATATTGCTGTACTTATGTCACGACGCATGGGGATTCAAAGCCCCTGATGGCATTAGAGGTACTCTTCTACAAACAGACGCAGAAGAATGTTAGAATGCAGCCGTGTCATTATATTATTTACCTGCCCCGGATGGTGACAACGCAATAACAGTTCAATAACCAAACGAGGCCATTGTGAAACTCGTATATCGGTTCTTACTGCCAACTTAAATTAATTGTCCTTGGAATTCTGAAAGCTCATGGATATCTAATCTGCACGGAAATGTGGCTACGTAAACCATCCCCTGGTGAGATTCTCACCGAGTGATATAGTTTAGGTAACCACACTTCTGTGAGAGAATGTCCAATGCATCAGTACCATTTATATCTTTCTACTGAATTAAAATCTCCATCTATTTGTTTGTTTTCTGTTTCAACAAAACAGCTTTCAACATCACTTTCTGGGGCATTGCCGTCAGTTTTAGGCCTATCATCTGAAACATGTAGGCGGGTGTGTTTCTTGCAGGGAATGGGGGTCATATTGACACGGATTTACAGCAGGGGGAAATACTCAACCGGCATTGCGATATAATTAACCCCGGCCCATAAGGAGAAGAATGAATTAGAACTATGACCGTTATCCATCTTGTTATGTATATGGATATTCCTCCAATTGATGGACCACCATCATAAAATGTGGTAGGAAAAGATATGACCATGAACCATGGCTGGCGGGTGGGGTGTGGGGTGGGAGTGGGCTGGTGTAGGTGGGTTGAGCTAGGGTGGAGATCGCCTAGAACCGGATCTGCCACAATAGAACTAATAGAGCCTTGCGGTTATTTGACCGATTATTAACTATCTGGGTCATCATGGAGTAGATTAGATTATATTTTGCCAATCTCGTTTTCATTGGCACTAGTCTGCACTAGTCTGCGGGCCCATGATCTCATGGAAGATTAAATATATATATTCGTGAAACCGGCCCTGGGAGGCACTAAGTACTCAGTTCTGAGTTCAGGAGTCCATATATATATATGGACTCCTGAACTCAGAACTGAGTACTTAGTGCCTCCCAGGGCCGGTTTCACGAACGTTTCGCGGAAGCTGCTTATGTTGTAACGAATAGGTATTTTCTTTAAATAAGACACCAATGGACCGTTCCAATTTTAGCTATGCCACGCCCACCCCCAGCTAAGCTCCACCCACTCTTTGTCCGTATTGTGGTCGATCGATCCCTGAACTCCCTGACTATAAATTTCCAGAAATTATACGGATAAGCTGCTGAATATTTTGAAACTAATTTGAAAGGTTGCTGCTGTTGCCTATGACAGAATGTTTAGTAAATAATAAAGACACACAATTCGTACAATAACACTTAGTCCGTCACCAATTATGTGTCTGTGACGTAATTATCTAAGTCATTCTAGACGTCATTGATTAGGACGACATCCTACACCTCGCGTTGTTTTCTATGATGTCATATGATGGATGGATAAACTGGAGAGGTCCCTTCTGTCACATTCTGTACCTATGTACCATGTGTGTTTTTCGATGCTAGTATTATACTGACATCTGAGATACGTGTATATTTAGGGATCAATGGGCGTTTCCAATTTATCCATCCACATATGACATCATAATCACTCAGCAACAGCGCACGGTCAAATTAGTTTCAAAATATTCAACAGAAAGTTTAGGACATAGCAAAGACATACAATTCGTACAACAACGATTATGTCACCAATTATGTGTCCGTGGCGTACTTATCTACGTCATTCGTGACGCTATTGATCATAACGTCATCATAACCATCACGTAATTTATTATGACGTCATATGAGGGATGGATAAACGGGAGCGGTCCATTCCTGTGACATTCTGTACTGTGTGTGTTTTTCGATGCTAGTATTATAGTGACCTCTGAGATACATGTACATTAAGGTATAAATGAACGTTTCCAGTTTGTCCATCCATCATATGACATCATAATCAATCAGCAACAGCGCACGGTAAAATTAGTTTCAAAATATTCACCATAATGTGTATTAAATTGTAAAGACATGCATGTCATACACATGACAGCCATTTAAATGTTGATAACGAACCTAGCTACGTGAGGCATTACGCATTTTGAGTATGACCTCATCCTACATGTAACGTAATTAATTATGATATCATATCTATGAGTGACAGATGGGATTCATGTATTCTTTGGAACTCCTGGATAGCCATTGATCATGGAATACACATCTGTGGCATTTCCATACCTGTACCCTATATCTGCATCCATTATTTTAGTGAGGGAACATAATCAATAAGTCTTAATAATCATGTATGGACAAGTTACGAAAAGGTCTATGTTAAAGCCGTTTATTTTTTTTTATTCGGGAACACGCCTCTTTTCATTGTTACACGAAACCAATACTGTTAATGTAAAATATTTTACACGAACTAGTACGTGAACAAACAAACATATGCAGACTGCTATATATGGCCCCACCCCTACACACTCACCAACACACATGAGTCACAGGAGAGGTGTAAATGTACCATGACCATACAGTTTTTCTGCATTCAACTCTAAACAGTTTACCGTGTGTATAGTAAGAACCCAGTCCAAATGTGGTACCTTTAGATCCTAAGTTATTTATGTTCCCCATCTTTCACACATAGAGGTGTATCAGCAAGTGACAAGAGGCATATGGACGGAGTCACACATGACGTAATACAGCTCAAATACTGGAGCGCATCGTGCCAACGAGTACAGACGCTTTGTAGAGAGTCAATACTGTGTGAAACTAATTTGACCGGGTGCTGCTACTGTTGTTGTTAATGAGTAGAGAATCTTTCTGGAGAGTCATTACTGTGTGAATATTATGCTTGACCATTCTCTAAAGAATGGTTTCAGGCTCATTCATACAGCAGGATCATTTGTGTCCAAGCAATGGATGAATCCGATCTATCGATCACGTATATGACACAATGCTTAATTATGTCACATGAATGCTAACGTTACAATCATAATTGACAGAAACAATCCGCCACGAAGCTGGAATAGTCCATCCAGTGTACGAGTTGCATATCCTTGATGGATTTACTATTTAATAAACCCCAACACGGACATTGTGTGGGCGGAACTTGGCTAGAAATTGGCGCAGCATAACTAGAAATGGATATGTCCGTGCGTGCTTGTGTGCCCACGTGCGGTGCACGCGTGTGCGTGCGTGTGTACATATAAGATATGTTGTAACGTGATGTAGACATTGTGGGATACAGTCACGTCTCCTACCTCTAGGATCCAATCGTTTCATTTTCGTTTCAATAATTTCTTATTTTAGACAAGAACGCCGATGACAAGCCTCGTTAATAATATTTCCGTGGTTCTCTGATTGCTCCGCTAAAGAGGCTCTTCGTCTGTCTCTTCTCTCATCAATCCAGGAACTCGGATAACCGTTTAATTCAGACAGCGATATCCAGCAGATTGTTACAGTTTTGTATCTGAAGACAAGGGATGTACCCGAGGTACCACTCAACTATCTGACGGCATAATCAAAACACGTGTCACGGGTTAGCTGATGACATAATCACATGACTGATTTTGACGTAACTAATTATGACGGCGGAAACATGAGTGACAGATCACATCCTTCCATTAGCACCTTAATTTTATCTATGTACGCAAATCATGATTTTATTTTTTGTTAAATATTCGTTGTCAAATGACCATCCCTCCAAATGTTCTCAATTCCATCTAGCACGATGGATTGGTATTTCATATAGTCAGACCAGCATTGACCGAAGATGTAAGATTGACCAGCCTTCGCACTGTCTTATCTCGCCGTAAAACGATTCCATTGAACTCAGAATAAATTGTGCTCACTAGTCAGGTTTATTGGGGAGTTGGCCCGAACATTAATCAACATCTCATTAGAACCCTTGAATAATGTGCACTGAAAGTATGTTCAGTACTAGATAACATGCGCAATCAGAGATTGCAGGACCTCGCCATCACGTTTTCAATTCAGTAAATTATTTTTAGGAGTTTCAATATTTTTCGGTTTTTCTGAATCACTAAAGTTTTGAAATTCTACTGTCCGGTAATAACCGTCCTTGCGTTAAAATTTGGTGGAAAAGGACTTTTCCAGTTTATCCACCAATCATATGACGTCATAATTCACTATGTGACTGTAGGATGACGTCATAATCAATTACGATTTGTATGTCTGCTATCTAATAAACATGTTGTTGAATATTTTGAAACTAATTTGACTGGGCGCTGTTGCTGTTATAGGCACCACATCAAATTAGTTTCAAAATATTCAACGACTTATCTGTACAGTATTCGAACAATTGATTGGCAGGGAGTTCAGAGATCGATTGCTTCCAAAACAGGCGAACTGTGGGTGGAGCATAGCTAAAGATGGGCGAAGAATAGCTATAACCCTATTCCCCCCCCCACCCCCACCCCAACCACCATTGATACGACCCAAATCCATGCTTTCTTATGTAGATCGCGGCCAAATTCTGGCCCTCTTCTTTCGCGGTAAGATCCTTTGTCGTTAAAGTTTGAGAGAAATCGAATCAGCAGTTTTTTTGTCTCGTTTTCTAAGCAGAAACTGAGACATAGCAACACCATATGACTGAAAGCCTTTAAAATAACCAATCATTTATTAATAAATTGTAAATTCGGGCTTACATCATTTGATCGTGACATCAGCCAACACGTAGCGTATATTCACTATGACGTCATATGTACGTGAATAACAGATCGGATTCTCTATTGAACATTCGAGATAGAACAAGTAAAACCATCTTACCTAGATTCGATAATAGAGTGTAGCAAGATAGAAAAGAAGTAGTATCTTTTATCGAGTAGATGGATGGTTTGATGGACTGTGATTGACAGCCGGAGTCAGGGTATCCAGAGAAAGCAGAGATCCAATAGAGAGGTTAGCAGTTCCAGAGATATCATTGTCGTCGGTGTCGTACTCATTACATCATCGTCCTCGTTATACGCGTTGTGTTCCTCATCCTCGTCCGCATAGTCCTCCTCCTCCTCCTCTTCCTCCTCACTACCAGCCGCTCTTTCTGCTTCTCCTCCTCATCATCATCAGACTCCTCCCCCTCCTCCTCCTTATCGCCCCCCCCCTTTCTCCTCATCCTCTCCACCTCCTCCTCACCCCCAGCCGCTCCCCATTGTTCTCTTTCTGCTTCTCCTCCTCATCATCATCAGACTCCTCCCCCTCCTCCTCCTCCTCCTCCTCCTACTACTACTACTACTACTACTACTACTACTTTCTTTTTCTTCTTTTTTTTGAAAATCCGACGCTGACGCAGTCGGGCACAACTCACGGAGGAACTCCTTTAAAAAAGGCTTGCAAACCCCCATAAAAATCGTGTGAAATAGCAGGCTTTATTAATAGTATATGAATAACAATACAAACTTAACATATCAAAACAGTGCAAGCTAAAATACTCTATTACCATATACCACACCCATGGCATAACTACATAGAAAAAAAACTTAATAAAGAGCTGATATCACAGTATAATTCAACAAAGCCATGTAGTAGTAGGCCCAAATGGCGAGCATAGTTACCCAATAAGTGGTAAAGCGACTCATCAATAATTAGCAGTAAGTTACTGCTACTCATTGACGCCATTGAGCCGATTCAGGACCGGCAGGCTAAGTAGATCATATGTAGTTTAACGTAGCACACCGTATAGTATTGGCCCAAATGGCGAGTGCAGCTCGCCAACTAGTGGCGAGGTGACTCGTCAATAAGTAACAAAAGGTCACTCATCGACGCCATTTGGCCGATTCTTAAATACCGAGCAGGCGTAGTAGCCTTTATGCCGTACAATGCGCAAAGCAAAAGTATACAAACTATGACTACATAGATGGCGCTCTGGGTTCACATTTTAAATTTACTTCATTGTAATTTTTTGTAAATTACCCTGGAACAAATACACCTACAGTAAACATTTACAACAGGATGTTAATTGTATATATGTAAGATGTCATACTCTGTTAACCTAATGAACTCGAAAGTCGGATCACCTCCAGAATATTGACGCGATGCTCATTTGATATTTAAATATACCGATTCTTAAGGTTAGGTTATTCGTCAAAATTATCATCTCCTAAGACATAAAAATTTTAAAATTAACTCAATTAAATTAAATAAAATACCATATATCAATATACAACAAGCAGCGAGTGTGCTAGCTTATACAAGTTCTGCTTCTGCTATTTTTAAATATCCATGTTCAATTGATACTAGGCCAGTTCTGCACAATGTATCTTTAAATCTACTTTCTTTTCCATGTTCCACTAGCCTGTAAAATTCACATTGAATGCAGTTTATCAACAATGATCGAAATATAGCTTGCATGGCTCTTTGGTGGTTGTTTCCTGTTTTATCTCTGGCCTCTGAACACCGATGCTTCCAAATGGCCCACACTCATACAGATAGCAGGGTTACTAACAATTTTTTCTCCTTCGTATTAATGATTCGCCCGATAGTTGAGCAATCTTTGAACATAATTGTTTCAGCCATTAATTTCATATATTTGATTCCAAATTTAGCAAGGAGCATATTGATATATACCCAAACGCCATAGCTAAACAACACTGTGTAAACAGATGGTCTATTGTTTCCTCCTCGGTATTACATAATAAACACCGGTCTGTACTTGTTATTTTGCACATATAAGTCAGATGGCCGACTCATAGCCTTCGATGGTGTAATCGCCATGCCAGGTCCCGTGCCGGTAGACAAGGTAGATGTATTGTTTTCCACGCATTTTCCCAGTTCTTTGGCGTGTATCCTAAAGTGTTCCAATGCCCAACTGCAACAGGTTTATGTCTCCGATTTTGTATTAGCATTCCATACCAGGCTCTAGATGCCATGTTGTATTTTATATGCTCTGACTTAAATACTAATGTTGGTTGCAACATATCTCTGTTGCCACGTGCTTTGGGCAATTTGAACCATTCACCAGGTATTGCATTCTTTATTCTAAGAAATAAGCGTTGGGCATCAATATGCCTCATCGATGGTGCTCTTGCTACATCCTGCATCGCCATCCATTTGCGAGATTTTGGATTAACTAAATCACGTAAATATTGAATGCCATATTTGGTCGTAGAGGGCAAATATAATACAGCATCATTATCACGAATCAACTCGTTGCCCCAAAGACGTTGCTCTAAGGCATCTTCCCAACAACTGGGTTGTGGCATTGATCGTGTAAATATCTTTAAAGCTTCGAGCTGTTCTTTATATACGTTTGGTATCTTCTGATGGTTAGGTGACAATTTATTGCACAAAAATAAACATTCTACTGGAAATGGATCTATGTACCTTTGTAGAAGTGTCCTTGCAACACTTGACCAAGATGAGTTTGAAGTAAGTAACTTATTCAAGAATTTCAGTATTAGCGAAGCACACTTTGCTAAAACATTAACCAAATCCAGGCCTCCATCATGCTTTTCATTGGTGAGGATTGATTGCGATACTAAATGGGCTTTGTCCTCCCATAAGAAGGACAAAAGTAACGTGTTGATCTTTGACTCTACTGATTTGGGCATATGAACTACAGAAGCGGTATCCCACAGTCCAGATAAAAGTAAATTATTACGGACAAATGTCCTGCCAAATACAGTTAGGCGACGTCATTTCCAATTTACTAATGCACACTTTAGCTTGGATAGCCTTTCTTCCCAGTTTCCTATTACATCCTGTTCTCTACTAAAGTAAATACCCAAAATCAGTATGACATCATCTGACCAGTTAATATCCATAACATTGTCAGTTCTGTCCTTCCAGGCGCCCAAAAATAATCCCTTAGATTTGTTTCTATCGACTTTGGTAATTTGAATATTGACTAAGTGATATTATTGCTGCTGGGATGCAATCCTGTTCAACTAATTGAATAAGGTCTCGTATAAGCAATGTGTTGTTTAAAATCGTTCTTCCTGGTACAGAGCACGTTTGATCATCATCAATTACTTCGCCTAGGACTGCGCCAAGTTTTAATGTTAGTGCCCGAGTAATAATCCTATAGCCTACACAGAGTAGAGAGATTGGTCTATAATTCTGTATTTTATTTTTGTCACCCCTCTTGTATATAAGCCGAACATATGCTTGGGCCATCGATGGAGGGAGATGCCCTTGCTTAAAAATGCTAGTTGCTATTTCTTCGAATACTGGACCAAATATGTGCCAGAATGTTTGATAAAATTCGACTGGAATTCCGTCGCAGCCAGGAGACTTTTCTAACTTCATACCTTTGAGGGATTTTGTCAAATCATCAATTGTTAGTGATTTGTCACAACTTTCGTGGCATACATCTGGAAGTCTTTGCGTTATATTAGCTAAAATATCGCTAGTTGCAGCTTCATCACTTCCCTCAGATTCATACAATGATTTGTGAAATTTGGATACTGTTTCCATCATCTCTGCATTGGAGCACACTGATACGCCATCATTAGTCTTCAGCGAGCGCATTAATTTCTCTATCCCTCTTGCTTTTAACGAGTTACAAAAGTAACGTGTAGGCTTTTCACCCTCGGTGTGTATTTGTGCTCTTGACATTATTTTGGCCCAATCAAACTGATATTGCTCTATTTCATTTAGTCTACCTTTTAATTTAACTAATAGTTCATAATAATTATATTCTCCATCATGTATTTTCTAATTAATTTTACACACCGACCGCTGAAGAGCCTTTTTACGCTTTCGCATTTCTCGTGCTTTCCTGATGGAATAATGCCTTGAAATATGTTTCAGGTCGGATTTAACATACTCCCACCAGTCTGTTATACATTCATACAAACTTCTTTTTTCATCCCAATGCCTCCAACAACTTTCTACACATTTGCGATAGAAACTATCAAGTAACTACGCTACATTGAGTTTCCAAAATCCATCTCCTCGTTTGATCCAGTCAGCATTGTCTAATGTGATGGAAAACATATTGTGATCAGAGAAAGTTACTGGTTTTATGTTAGTTTTACACATGTAACCTTTCAATGATCGTTCTACATAGATCCTGTCCAATCTGGATGCTTTCTTTCCATCGGTTGAAACCCAAGTAAAGTCCCTGCCCTCTGGATTTTCAATCCGATAAGTGTCTAACAAGCTTTTATATTTACAGATGTGTTTCAAAATATTATGAGATGTGTCATTAAAATTAGACCTAGCGTTTTTGTTTTTAACTTCATCTAATATGCAATTAAAGTCACCGCTCATAATTAGGTTTTCAGGCGTTCTGTCTTGAATTATTGTGGAAACATCATTTAGAAATTCACGACGCAATTGATGAGAGGTGGGCGCATAAAGGCACATCAAATTTGAACTTGTGTTTAGTACATCAATTGATACACAAATCCATCGTTTGTATCTGATGGCGACGATATAACATCAACATAGTTGGGACAGCGGGGCTGGATAAGAATGGCCACTCCCACGATATTATCGTGTGATAAAGAATAAAAAATCTGCAATTTGGAAATATCTTTGAGAGATTCATACACTTCAATTTTTTGAATTTTGGTCTCTTGTAGAAAAGCAATATCAACTCTCTCTCATTTGCTAATTCTTCAAGCAAGTGGCGCTGCTTGAATTCGGTATTTACTCCTCTGCAATTGATGGTGTAGATAATCATAATTTGTAAAATGATGTTTACAACCGCCATCATTAGATTAACTTGATTTGGGTTTTTTAGATCGTTTCTTAGACCATTTACCTAATTTCCCTGCGAATTCAATGTTTCCTAGTTCTACCACAGACAAATATTCGTATTTGGAAATATCAGAATCATGGGGCAGTAGACGATATTTCACGCCTCTCCCCGTTACATATGCCACTAACACTTCACCCCTTCTGATCGGTACATTACCATTTCATATTTCATCTGTGAACTCTGTATTTGAATGGACACATCTGATTCTGCAACTGACATTGTATCATCATCCATATCATTTACTTCAATCTCAGATTCCGAGTTATTGTCTTCTTTATGACGCTTATTGCTACTTAAGTTACATTTGGCAGGAGCGTCATTTACCATATCTTCAAGCTGACTTAAATCAAGTCGGCTTAGCGGAAAATTGACTGAACTTTCCGTCTTCTGAGTCCTAAACTTATCCTGTCCTAATTTTAATTCATCTTCTAAGGAATTGTAAGCTGGCTCTTCTGTAAGATCATCATTTTCCTGCGTGTCTTTTACAGCCACGTTTGACTCTACTGCATTTTGATTATTTTCTTGACTTAAGATTATACCCTCCTCTAATACTTGAATTTCATCAACTTTAGATACCTTAACAGGATTTGATGATTTGTTTGGGTCATTTTCAGTGGCATGAACCACAACAACAGCTTCCATAGTGATTGCTCCAGAAGCATGTGACTCAGTTGCATCCTTTAATGGCCGATTATCTCCTGATACTGAGGGCCTGTTTTGATTTTTTGGACAGCGCCATTTAAAATGCTCCAATCAAGACAAGAATTTATAAATTAAACATAACGTTTGAAAGGAATATACTAATATGAAATATATGTATAAAATTTATCTACAATATCGCGCTAGAAGCTAGCAAATTCGGGCTAAATAAACGCGTGCGTTCACTACTACTACTACTACTACTACTACTACTACTACTACTACTACTACTACTACTACTACTACTACTACTACTACTACTACTACTACTACTAATACTACTAATACTACTACTAAAACTGTCGCCACCGCCATCCGCCTCCACTTTCCCCCACGTCTCCCTACACCGCCTCATATTCCTGATTCTCCTGGTCGTCATCGCCATGGTTGACCTCGTCCACGTTATCATCGTGATCGGCATGCGAATTGGCATTCATTATTATCAGGTTCGTCAGTATTACAGTCCCACTAGGACCACGATATCCCATTGCTATTTTCAATCAAGTGTGAACCGTGAGTGTGTCAAATATGCCGATATGAACATCCATAAAATTCATCAACTTATGATGAATAGCGTATAGATCACAGCAAATCAACAGAGAATGTGTTGTCCACTTCATTGTCAATCCAATTACGTATCCTCAATACATCTAACGTTATTCCAATCACAAGTACGATTACTGGTATAAGGAATTGCGGGTACATGACACGCACACGATCTGTCAGCGAGGCGAGAGTAATTGTACTCCTCTGTGCAATAGGAGTACCGGTTAATGGACTTGATTTCGTGACAATGATGAATTGTTCCACTGGTGAATGACAAGATAACGATTAGATGATTCGCTGAGTATTCCCAAGCGACTAGCTGCGATCATCCCTGGTTATACAGGATAAGTTAGAGGGCATCGACATAAGTGCTTTAGGTATGTGGAGGCTGAGGTTAAGCACTTTTTAAGATAGATAATCTATCACACATGCATGCATTGTTCAAAGAGCCATTGCCGAATTTATGAATCCATTTCCTCGGTCAACCATATGACGCCAACATTAACTACGTGCCGTGTAGGATGACGTCATAATAATTACGTCATGAATAACTAGATTTAGTCTTAATAGACTGTCGGGTTGTTTGAATTGTATGTCTTTACTATTTAATAAACATTCTGGTAGCAACAGCACCGAGTCAAATTAGTTTCAAAATATATAACGGCTTAATTTCACCTGTATAGTTTTCTTAAAATGTATCCCAACACAGGCGAAGTGTGGTTAGTGATAGCTAGAGATTGGCGGGGCATGGCTAAAACTGGAGAGGTCCATTAAATAATCTAGATCTGAAAGAATCGCTACCACTCTGATTAACCAAATAGTTTGAATCTGTGTCATACATAGCCTCTCTTTGATTAGCAAGTTGCCCATAGAAACCAGATAGTTACCGTTTCATATTCGGAGAGCGCCTAGACAATTTCCCTTTGCGGCATCATAAGCTAGATGACACAAGTCAAGTTGACAACGTGTGTAAGCATAGCATTAACGCGCAATTGAGTTTAGTCTAAATACATATATCAATCGTACGCGTGCGTGACTGTGTGCCTATGTGCACGGGCACTATTTCAGTTATTTCACGCGCAAACATTGGCATATTGGCCCCGCCGTCTGTCTATGAATAGCAGCTGCTTTACGGGAGAAGAGCTAGCAACCTGTGTTGCTAAGCGCACAAGTCCAAAAGATCATTTACAAAGTGAATACTATGTTAGGGGGGGGGGTGGCATAGGCTGAACTGTCGAGGCACTCGTACTCATTGTGAAACAAATTTGACATTTGACAAAGATTATAGTGGGATAACTGGGGAACATTTCTAGTGATAGTGCCATTTAAAATGTGCTTCCTGAGCTGATATATTGCCCATGTTTATCCCATTGTTATGGGAAGGCCCATTTTATCAACGTGTAACTGGAGCAGTTAAACATGACATTTTAACGGATAGAATTTTCAGAATTTACAAGCTACAGTTTGGATAATGTATATAGGTGTAGGTGAAAAGGATATGTTTAATTTCAAAATGGTGGCCTTTGTCTACTCCGGAACATAGCTTTATAATACTTTTCGGCAATTGTATTGTAGACTATCTTTCTCATGGATGGAACTATTATTCCTTACGTGAGTCTATGCTATGTTTATGAACAAAGGTTGAAAGATAATGTAGTAAGCCCGTAAACATGAATCAATGTTTAAATATGACCTAGCTTCCTGACTACGCATATTGATAAGCTTTACTTCAAAGATCAATAAATCCAACACAACAAGTTGCATACAACAAGTTGGTTCCGAACAGTACACACAAGCCAATAAGTTACATACAACAAGTTGTAGACAAAATTTGTGAAAAATCCAAAATCGGCAAATAGATCACGTGGCAGCCACATGACAATTAAGTTTCCATGGTTTCCAAAATGGCAGACGACCTTGTAGCATCTGGAATGGATGCGATTGTCTTATCTAGTTTTAGAAAAGTCTAAACAGAAAATTACGGAATAGAATCGTAAAGCTCAGCTAAATTGTTGGGTCCTTCGGTCGTCCATGTACCTCTGCTATGGGCAAATTGTTGCTGCTATATAACGTGTATAAGACGTACATGGAGACGGTGACGTGTATTAAATTGGGAAAATTGATTGGTCACATTAAATGTTGGATGAAAAAGTTGTATGAAATCGATGCAGACAGTAGAACTTGTCGTATACGACTTGTTTGAATGAAAATGTTTAGTGAAAAAGTTGGATGAAGATAGGACACTGCTCTATCTTTTCCCGCCAACCGTTTGTTGCATACAACGTGTTGGAAGTGTGTACACACAAAACAACATGTTGTCTGCAACATGTTGTATCATGTGTATCTAGATTGATATGCCGCATCCTATATTTTGGGATCACACAGCAGTGATGACCATATAGTGACAATTTACGTACCTGCATATACATTTGGCATTATATCTTGACCAAATGAAGAGGTAATCAGCTTTACATGATTTTCTGACAATGCATTTCAATTAGCCTTAATTTTAAGCTTTGACGTTGATCGATATTCCTACTATTTTACTCGTGAATGTCTGCGTGAAAGAGGAAAAGATTGAAGATGTTGCTAATTTAGTGATAAAGCAACATCTTATAATTCAGAATTGCAATTATTTTTTAGTGATAAATTAAACATTCCGACTGTTTCCTGCAGATGTGTCATCATATTCCATGACTAGTTGTGCATTTCACAACGGATGAATCCGGCTGCCAGTCAAGCATATGATGCCCTAATCAATTATGGCACGTGTAGGCTGACGTCACAATCATAATTGACAGAAATACCTCTTTATAAAACGGGAATAGTCTGAAAACTTTACGAATTCTATGTCTTTACCATTTAATAAACATTTAGTTGAATATTTTGAAAAAGATTGATCGAGGCTGTTGTTGCCATAGGTTAGCTGTGTGGTTAGAATGCAGTTGGGATTCTTGCAATGCGGGGTTCAAAGTATATAAATCGATCCCAAAAACGCGCAAAGGTTGGACTGAGCTTAACCAGAGATTGGAGGGCCATAGTTAAATGTGGATTCAGTCACTATACTCGCTGCTAGGTAATGTGGGTAATAAGTAGATCATCATTTAATTACATGTAAACCAGGTAGTCGGTGTGCAGGTTGGAATACATAGTGTTTACAACTTCCATCGCAAGTATCCGCGAGTATTACACTAGTGGGATATACAATAATATGCAATGTCTTAATTACTATTATGTAATGGAATACAAGCTTGATTATATGATAAACGTTATTGTGTGCTTTCAGCAATGGGGCTGGGTGTTTTTAAGCAAGGCGTGTCATTTAGATATCGATTCATTAAATGTAAATAGACTCCTATGCTGGTGCTAAGGCGAATACATGCTTGAATTAACGCTGGAGCTGCTAAGCAATGGGGAAATAAGGCAGTAAGAGATGTGAGGTTTGATCAGGCGTTAGATAGTTAATGTCGCCATTAGCTGTGGCAGTATCTATAGCTCGGTATCATGGGATTCCCGCCTGCCATGCGTTGTCCGCGTTGTTGTTGACAGGGCTGTTTGTGTGATGCAAAATAGATTGTAGACACGTACAGCGGCATGACTACCGAATCGTCACACACACACGTGACGGTCTTCTCCACAGCCGTATTCTTTTTTATGGATCTTTTTTGCCTTTTTGTGAAACTTGGAGTGCGGTTCCTTTGTTTAAAGTAGGGCTGCACGATCATTCACTTTTCATAATAGCGATCATTTAAAAAAAATAATCGCGATCATACGATTAATCATGAACTATATTAACTGCAGTCAATGCTGCTTAGAGGACGTTATTATGCTACTGCAGATTGTAAGATTATGGGTTAGGCACATGGGTATACATACATGGACAGAATACGCCAGTTGCTGATTGCAAACAAAAGAATGTATCAAGATTTTTCTAGACGGAAAACGGAAGGTACCGTATTTCGCGTAATTGTAGCCTATGCTCTGATAGAAATCCACCCCCTAACTTTGACATATGAGCCCCAATGGTTTCTTAGCAGTTTCAAAACGGCAAAACTCTGTATTAGAAGCCCAGCCCCTAACTAAGCAGATTGCATAGGAAAATTTGTAAGAATAGTGTGTATAATAATAACAATCGTGTCACAGGGTGTGTCTACTTCAGACCGATCTCTGCCCTGATACATTTCCGGCCCCTCTAGAAGTCAATACAGGCCTCGGATTTGTAAATCTCGACCACCTATTAGATTAATACTAATAGTAGGCCACGTATGTTCAAGATATTATAAAGTTTATTCCACACTTTTGTAGTCAAAATGCGCTTAAAACAGTCTTGGCGTGTTTAAATAGCTTCCTTATTATAAATATATTTTAAGACCAAATTTATGTACCAAACAAGTACGGGAGAAAATGCGCGTCAATTTTGTAATGCCGATCAACATTAAATGATCCAAATTCAATTATTACGAACGAAAATATAGCCGGCTTCCTAAGTTGGCGAGCCAGCGGCTCTTTTGCAATGGGAGGCGGCGTGTTCTCGCGAGATATTATACGCTCACGGGAGTTTATCAAACGGGTACCCGTTATTCAGATCAGTATAATACTCAGTTCCTATCGCGCAATGATAATATATAGAAATTCTCGAGTTCCAAGTCACCAATTCCAGAATATTTATATCCGAGTACTCGCTCTAAAATAAACTCTCCAATTGGAGGCGAATCACGTGAATTGTATTTTTCATTTTATATCAAATTGTGGATTAATGTTGATGTAATAAACGGCTTTTATTAAAGGATACGCAATATTTAGACGCTCAAATCAAATAATTTCACTTCCCCGGTGATGTTTTGAGGTATACACTAAACATAGGCGTAGGCGCTGAGAATTTTTACTGGAGAAAATGCGTTGAATTTCCGTGGTATCAGTTTTAAAACTTTTTTGGGAAACCCGTTAGCGCGTAGCTATTCAGAGAATGGGGAACGCGGGACAAGCGTGTGTGATTACAACAACAATGACAAATAGCGACCAAGTGAACAATCTTTATTCATCTAAAACTAATCATGAGTCAATACAAACAAATCAGTTATTTATTTTGTTTATTTAATCATTCACACATTCGGCTGATAGCCGGATGTTTGTTTCCATGATTGGTAACGCGAGCAGAGTTTCATAAGCATAAAAGTGTCTTGACAAAAATTTCAACATGGCGATTATACGATTATTTCATTTTATAATCGTCCACGATCATTTTGAATTATATAATCGCGATTAATCGAATAATCGAAAAATCGTGCAACCCTAATTTAAAGAAAGGCTATTCACATATTTGCACGACTCCGCTTCATTGATTCATTGTATCAGGGACGAATTCCCGTCTTGTCTAATGGGATCGATAATCTACCTTCAAGTCAAACAACATACCGATGTAAATAGTGATTTATTCAGATTCTCGCCTAGAGTTTCCTAAATGTTGTACATTTTTAAGCTATGCGATAACGCTGCTATATTACTTCCTTTTATGATTTCCTTGCACAATTACATAACCACTAAGGCAATCCTTACAACACTGACCAGTCACTACCCACATCTACATGGTTCATAAATATATGGCCGTCGCGTCATTGGGTCAGTCACGCCATAACGAAACTATTACATTCAGCTGATTAATACCATTCCTATGCATAAGGTAATGGGAAACAGACACACTTAAGTGATGCAGAGGAGAAGGTATATTCACGTTAGTATATACCTACAGCTTGGTGATGAAGTAGTACGTGTAATCAATTTACATACAATGTGTTAAAAGCTGTTTTATGAAGTTTGATTAATCTTGTAATTAAACCATTGCTTGATGTTTCACGCAGCAGTGTTGCTTCATCTGCATTCTTTTACGAGCCATAGGTAATAAGATGATAAGAGGTTATTTCCCATGTCCATGTCCTCGTCCACCTGTCAACAAATTTCTGAGCCCAGTTCCTGAAACTAGGCATGCTCGTCTATCGAAATGCACTTTGCCAGCAGTAACACTATCAATTAAATATTTCAGATTATTTTGTAGTTTGTAGTTAACTGGTATAGAAAAATAAATGTCTAGAAAGCATTTTAATTTAGTTTGAATTCAGTCATTATTATCGTGTCGTTCTATCTTTGTGGGATCTTGCCATTTCCATGTCATGTACCATTGATGCAGCAATACCATGTGACAGAGCCTTGATTGCGCTTTTATATGATATGTAAAGCAGGTAAAGTTACAGCAACAGCGATACCTGGTAAGCTGATCGCTGACACTCCATGCTGAAAATACCACTGGAACTTTCCAGTTTATCCACCCATCATATGACGTCATATAGCGTCATACTCAACTACCTGGCGTGTATGATGACGTGTGGATAAAAATCGGCGAAAGACTAAGTGGTGTTTTACGAATTGTATGTCTTGACTATTTAATAAAAATGTTTTTAAATATTTTGAAACTAATTTGACGGGGCGTTGCTGCTGCCATAGGCAGCAACATTACGCTGTCAAAATAGTTTCCAAATGGTCAACAGATTATCTGTATAGTTTTCTGAAAATTGATAGGCAATGAGTTCAGGGATCGATCGATCCCAAAATTAGCGAGTTGTGGGGTATGGGTGGAGCTTAGCTAAAGATGGGCGAGACATATCTAAATCTGGAGAGGTCCATTATATGTTATTAACTTGTACGCGTTCTAGAAAGTTGTTGCTGTTCTTCTAGAATCGTTCACTTTATTTCTCCGCCGTTCTTTCAAACGTTTACGCCAAAAGCTCTTTTAATACGTTTTATAACGCAACAGGGAATATTGGGAGGTGCACACATAATGTCACCTCAAGGTATCTCATCGATATGCACATGTGCATAGATACAAGGAAATGGTGTTAGCGAAACCAAGACACAGCCGGTGAGATCGTGTCTTCCTTCCTATCATTTACTCATAGAGTCACGCTATATGTTGGGAGATAAACAGGTCAAATAATGGAGCCGCAGTGCCACACTTTCACGTGACAAGATGTATGCGCGATTTATCGTTGGAATGTATTTGCGCTCGTGTTATGAACCATGGATTCAATGTCATTGTCCGAGAAAATGTCGATAACCACATTCCCTCAAGATATTAGCGGATCTTGTCTTCAAATAGACCCAGAGGAAAATTAGAATATAAACATATACTTGTACCATTGTACTATTTACCTGACTCGCATGTTGAAAACGCTATGACAAGTCAATGACCAGACGAGGGAATTGTGAAATTCATTATTGTGTTATCCCTGTCTTGCCTACTTAACAGGATGTGCTTTGGAATTAACCTGTCTAGTTTATCCATCCGTCATATGACGTTATGATCCACTACATAGCATGTAGGTTGACGTCATAATCAATTACAGCATGAATGACTGGATTTAGTCCGTCTTAAACGCGCAATAGTCCGACACACTATACGAGTTGTATGTCTTTACCATATTAATAAACATTCTGTCGAATATTTTGAAACTAACTTGACTGGGCGTCAGCAACAGCACCCAGTCAACAGCAACCAATCAAATTCGTTTCAAAATATTCAACAGCTACCCTGTATGGTTTACTGGAAATTGAGATTGAGAAGGTGTAGGGATCGGTTGATCCCAACACGGCGAAGAGTGGTTAGAGGTTAGCTATAGAAATTGGCAGGGCATAGCTAAAACGGGAAAGGTCTATTCTGTCAGGACAAGGATATCTAATCTTCATGGAAAGGTGCTTACCTACACTATCGCTGCCCCCCAGCCGTGCTACGTGCGTGTGTGCGTGTGCATGCGTGTGTACATGCGTGCGTGCGTACCTATGTGTGTGTGTGCGTGTGTGCGGGGGTGTCTGTCTGTCCGCCTGGTGCTGATTCGGCTCAAATTTTGGCACAACGATGTTGCAAAGGAGACTTGCAAAACTGTTACTACTGTCTATTTTGCTATGTATATGGATATTCGTCTAATCGATGGACCACTACAACTCATGGCTGGCGGGGTTTGGGCTGGTGTGGTGATCGCCTAGATCCGGACCTTCCACCAATGGAACCTCGAAGTTATTTGATCGATGAGTGCATTTTTTCATTAACTATCAACGTCATTGTGCAGTAGATTATGTGTTGCCAGTCTTGTATTCATCGGCACTAGTCTGCAGCGCATGATCTCAGGGAAGACTAGATGAGATATAGGTTCACTCCTGAACTCATTGGTCACCATCAGTTTATGTCTAGATCGAGACTTATCTTGTAATTTAGCGATTTTATTGCAAACTAATGAGCACTTAGTGCCTCCAAGCACCGGTTTCTCGAACGTTTAGCCTAAGTTGCGTACTGTGTAACTAATAGGATGTTTTTTATTTAATAAGACACAAATGGACCTTTCCAGTTTTAGCTATGCCCCCCCCCCCCGTCCCCATCTCTAGCTAAACTCCACTAACACCTCGCTCGTATTGGGGTTGATCAATCCCTGAACTCGCTGACTATCAATTTCCAGAAGACTGTACACGTAAGCTGTCGAGTTATTTTAAACTAATTTGACTATGGCAACAACAGCGCCCAGCGCCCAGTCCAAGTAGTTTCAACAAATTCAGCTTATTGTTTATTAAATAGTAAAGACATACGATTCGTTCAACAACGCTTAATCAGTCAAGAATCATGCATTCCTAGCGTACATATACACGTCATTCATGACGTCGTTGATTATGACGTCATCATACACGTCCCGTGGTTGATTATGACGCCATATGATGGATGGATAAACTGAAAATGTCAATTCCTCTCACATTTTGTACTTATGTGCCATGTGTCTGCTTCTATGCTAGTATTATAGCGATCTCTAAGATACAGTCAATAATGAGCGATCTTGTCCTGCCAACATATATCTATGCTCTGTAAGTGTTGCATCTGATTTGACACTTTGAAAATTGAATTCATAATAATTAAATTTCAAGGTAGTTATACCTGTAAGCAGTTAAATATTTTGAAATTAATTCAACTGGGCGTTTTTCCTGATGACGATAATCGATATTATCATCGAAATGGTATAGGTGACCATGACACGCTTTTCCAGGAGACAATAATCGATCGACTACGAGCTCTTCCCAGAGAAAGTAATTGCGTGTATCGTTTAATGGTTATACTGGACTAGGTACTATTCACCAAGAAAATAATCTCCTCTTTCAGCTCATGGTTTTACGCGACTGACTATGAGTACCTACATGGTTATTTCATCGTGATGACGACGTTATTTCTGTCAACTATGATTATGACGCCACCCTACACGCCACGTAATTGATTATGGCGCCAGCATACAATCGGAAACCATTTAAGATCGCTATTGATATAAAGGCAATATAGAAATATCCAGAAAGTATGGTCTGCGAGCCATAAATAAAAATTGCAATATAACACTGTGACCAGACCAACTTGTTCACGTGTTTATCAATATTGTAACATCTAGTGTATTGAAATTTGACCTATTATAGGTGTTGGTGTAATGTAACCGAATTTCTAATTTTAAATACATTCTCGAGCCGTTCGTATACACACAACCTTAATCAGCATTGTCCTTTGGTGTATTTGAGCGTCTCTCAGACTTGATCATTGTCGTAACATAATGCATCTTTCTGGCCTATGGTCCTTCCCAATGGCTTTAAAGAAAACGTGCCCCCTTTTACACTAGTCAATCAAGTGGCAAAATCTATGCACGGTAGTTTTAGCTTTCCATACCGCCTTTAAAAAGATGTTGATACAGTTCTCCAGTCTATGATAGCGGACACGACATTTCAGCCAATCAGAAGGATATATACTGTTTGGCTAGGCATATGCTCTTAGCAGAGGTGTAATCTATATCCTGGCCGTGCGGTGTAAAACATATACGCTGGTAAGATTGGAACTATTTGGACACTAATTTGACTAGAAGCTGTATGTTCAAAACACGTGCACACACACACGCAAGCACGCACGCACGCACGTTCAGCACCATAAGCATTACATAATACAGAACGTGTTTTATCGCCAGTATATGACGCTGTTATCAATTATGCAACTGGAATATTCCATCCATTGTACAAGTTCTATATCCTTGATGGATTTACTACTTAATAAGCATTGTGTTAAAAATGTTGAAACTAACTTGATTGGGCGCCGTTACGTCGCTGCCATAGGCGGAAACAGCACCATGTTAACTTAGTTTCAAAATATTCAATAGGGGGGCCTGTCTTGCCTATCTGGTTACCTTGATATTGTGATTCTGGAAATTATGTGTTCGATCGATCCCAACACAGGTAATGTGTGGGCGGAGTTTAGCTAGAAATGGGGTGGCATAACTAGAAATAGATATGTGCGTGGGTACGTGCGTGTGTGCAGGAAGGCGCGTATGCGTGCGTGTGTGCGTATGTGATGTATTGTGACGTGCTATATATTGTGTGATACAAAATACCTCTGGAATCCAATCGTTTCATTTTCGTTTCAATAATTTCCTATTTTAGACAAGAACGCTGATGACAAGCCTCGTTAATCATTGAATATAGTTCTCTGATTGCTCATCTAAAGATGGATTGCCTGTCTCCGTTCCGGTCTCTTCTCTCATTAATCCAGGAACTCGGATAACCGTTTAATTCAGAGAGACATCCAGCAAATTGTTTGTATCTAAAGACAATGGAGGTATCCGATGTGCCACTCAAGTATTTGACGGTATAATCAAAACACGTGTCACTAGTAAGCTGACGACATAATCACATGACTGATTTGGAGGTAACTGAGTATGGCGGCAGCAACATGAGTGACAGATCGCATCCTTCCATTACCACCTTCATTCCATCTATGTACACAAAACTTGATTGTATCTTTTGTTAGCTATTTGTTGGCAAATGACCATCCCTCCAAATATTCTCAATTCCATCTAGCACGATGGATAGGTATTTCATATAGTCAGACCACCATTGACTGGTTGGTTGATTGGCCAGCCTTCACACTTATCTCGCCGTAAGAAGACTCCATTGAGCTCAGAATAAATTGCGTTCACTGGTCAGATATATTGGGGAGGTGTCCTGAACGTTAATCAATATCTCATTAGAACGCATAAATAATGTGCAATGAAAATAGGTTCAGCTCTAGTTAACAAGAGCAATCAGAGATTGCAGAAGCTCGTCCTTACATTTTCAAGGCTTTGAAATATGTGTTCGATGTTTCCATAAGTTATGAAATCTACTGTACGGTAATAACCATCCTTGCTGTAAAAGTTGGGGAAAATAGAACTTTCGATTTTCTGATGTGACTTTTTGTCTGGTTTCTCATTGTTGATTTTCGCTAAGTCGATACCGCCGCTGTGACGCACCACTACTTGATAACAGATACTGAATGCGCAGCAAAACATAGTGACAAACACAAAATCTGGGGATGTCAGCCGTAAACTACACTTTTCTTCTAAGGCTATCGCAGAGCCACGGCCATCAGTCGTTACTTCGTTGCCGACTAATAAACTGTCAAACAATGACATTTTGCTATGGCGTTTCATGAATGATAAATCGTAGTAAACAAATCGTAGTAAAACAGGAGCGCATAGTAATAATCCCTACGCGCCCAGCTCACAGCAATCGATATTCTAATTGGTCGATTTAAATGGGTTGCGCACCCAACAGCCAATGAAAATACTCCGTTGAATATGGCACATGTGCTCATATCCAAAAATATGGAACGGGCTAGAAGGCGTGTTTATATGATAAGGATAAGTTCGTCACGAACGTGTAATTGATGACGTATTAAGCGCTGTTGCACGAATTGTATGTCTGCTATTTAATAAGCATTCTGTTGAATATTTTGATACTAATTTGACTGGGCGCTGTTACTGTCATAGGCACCAAATCAATTTAGTTTCAAAATATTCAACAGCTTATCTCTACAGTTTTCTAGCAATTAATTGTCAGATAGTTCAGAGATCGATCGATACCAACACGGGCGAACTGTGGGTGGAGCGTAGCTAGAGATGGGCGTAGCCTAGCTATAACTTTATTCCCCCATTGATACGACCAAGATTCGTGCTTTCTTATGTAGATCACGGCCAAATTCTGACCCTCCGCTTTCACGATAAGATCCTTTGTCATTAAAATGTGAGCGAAGTCGGATCAGTACTTGTTTGTATCGTCTTCGAAGCAGAAAGTAAGATATAGCAACACCATATGGCAAAAAGCCTTTAAAATAACCAATCATGTATTAATAAATTGTAAATTCACCAAAGACCTTTGACAATTTCGAGACGGGCTTACATCATGTAATCGTGAAGCCAGCTAGCTCGTAGCGTATATTTACTATGACGTCCTATGTACGTGAATAACAGTTCGGATTCTCTATTGAACACATAAAACCCTCGTACCTAGATTCGCCAATAGAGTGTAGGAAGATAGGAAAAAACTAATATCTGTTATTAAGTAGATGGGTGGTTGAGGAACGAGGATTGGCAGACGGATTCAGGGATTCAAGAGAAAGCAGCTATCGAAGAGAGAAGGCAGCAGTTCCAGATATAGCAGCGATACTAACAGCTCTCTCGATACCAGCATCATCCGCGACATGGGCGGTTTCAGCAAACCCAGCGGCACTACCGACGCTAGCAGCATCAACAGAATATGTGAGGAAGAGTTGTGAATGCAATAGATTGCTTACTATCATTTCCCTAATCCCTTATTTTATCACCGTAGCAGCTCAATAAAGAATTGCATTCCTTTCGACATCTGGTAATATCCCATTGCTTCATTGTTAGACGTTGGCATATCTTTTTGATGACTATGAGATAGTGCCTGTATTGCTAGCAGCTCAGAGTGACATTGAATGGGTATACCAATTCTGGTTTGCCTGATCACATCAAGGTGTAATACAGTCATTTCTCCAAACTGCTTATGATGAGGGCGAAGCAATGTCTCAAATAAGTTAGTCCGGCATAATTATATTATAGCTATCGATGCTAGTCGAGTACGCGTGCTTAATATCAACAGAAAGGAATATTGACTAATATTTGACAATTCGCATAGCAATTCATACATGAAGATAGAACAAAGCAAAAGAAACGTGTTTTCAAGCACAGCTTTATATCTTAACTTCCATAATGCCTATGTTTACATTCAAAGACTTCCAAATTACTTAACATCACATTTTTATCCCGCAACAAAATGATTCTAAAGATGTATAGAGGTATGGCTAGCTATTGTTCGGAAGTCGTCGACATCGTCCTCTTTGTCCTCGTCATTTCCGTCTGCGTTATCGGCCACATCCTCGTCCGACTCGTACTCCTTGCCCTCGTCATCGCCAGCCTCGTCGTCCTCGTTTCATAATCGTCGTCGTCGTCGTACTCATTACATCATCGTCCTCGTTGTATTCGTTATGTTCCTCATCGCCGTCCGCCTAGTTCTCATCCTCTTCCTCCTAGTCCTCCTCCTACTAGTCGTCATTATCGTCCTCGTAATCCTCTTACCCCCTCCTCCTCATCCTCTTCCTCTTCCTTATCCTTCTCCTCATCCTCCACGTCCTCCTCCTCCTGCTCGCCCCCATCCTTATCCTCCTCCTCCTCCACTCCAACGTCCCCACCCCTCCTCCCTCCTCCTCCTGCTCATCTGCTCATCTGCTCATCCTCCTCCTCCTCCTCCTCCTCCTCCTCCTCCTCCTCCTCCTCCTCCTACTACTACTACTACTACTACTACTACTACTACTACTACTACTACTACTGCTGCTGCTGCTACTACTACTACTACTACTACTACTACTACTACTACTACTACTACTGCTGCTGCTGCTACTGCTGCTGCCATCGACATCCTCCTCCTCCTCCTCCTCCTCCTCCTCCTCGTCCTCGTCCTCCTCCTCCTCCTCCTCCTCCACTCTCCTCCACCCCTCCCTACACCTACTCATATTCCTGATTCTCCTCGTCGTCATCGCCATGGTTGCCCTCGTCCGCGGTGTCATCGTGATTGGCCAGGGAATTGTCTTTAATTATTATCAGGTTCCCCAGTATTACAGTCCAACTACAACCACGATATCCCATTGCTATTTTCAATCAAGTGTGAACCGCGAGTGTGTCAAATACGGAGATGTGAACATCCATAAAATTCATCAACGTATGATGAATAGCGAATAAATCACAGCAAATCAACAGACAATGTGTTTTCCACTCAATCGCGAATTCAATTACGTATCCTCAATACATCTAACTTTCTTCCAATGACAAGTACGATTACTGGTATAAGGAATTGCCGGTACATGACACGCACACGATCTGTCAGCGAGGCGAGTGTAATTGTAGTCCTCTGTGTAATAGGAGTACCGGCCAATGGGCTCGATTTCGTGACAGTGATGAATTGTTCCACTGGTGAATGACAAGATAACGATTAGATGATTCGGTGAGAATTCCCAAGAGACTACCTACAATCAACCCTGGTTATAACAGACAATGCAGGCGCATCGCTATGATGATATATAGTTGATTGAGTGAGTGTAAGTGTCATACCTAGTGACATGTGGAGCCTGAGGTTAAGAACTCTTTAAGAAAGATAATCTATTACAAATATATGCATTGTTCAATGAGTCATTCACGAATTCATGAATCCATTTCCTCGATCAATCATAATCAACTTCGTGACGTGTATGGTGACTCGACTTAGTCCGTTTTAAACGCTTAATAGTCCGTCAGGCTGTATGAATTGTATGTCATTACTACTTAACAAACATTCTGGTAGCTACAGCACCTAATCAAATTAGTTTCCAAATATTCAACAGCTTACCCGTATAGTTTTCTTAAAATTTATTCCAACACGGGCGAAATGTGTTTGGAGCTTAGTTAGAGACGGGCAGGGCATGGCTAAAACTGGCAGGGCATGTCTAAAACTGGCAGGGCATGGCTAAAATTGGCAGGGCATGTCTAAAACTGGCAGGGCATGGCTAAAACTGGCAGGGCATGTCTAAAACTGGACAAGCCCATTAAATGGTTTTAGATCTGAAAGAATCGCTACCACTCTGACTGACTAAATAGTGCAAATCCGTGTCATACATTGAAAACTTAACTTATTAGCACGTTAACCTTTCTTTGCTTAGCAGGTCGCCCATAGAGACCAGATAGTTACCGTTTCATATTCAACGAGCGGCTAAACAATTTTCCTTTGCAGCGTTGTAAGCTAGATTATCACTAGTTGAGTTGACAACGCGTGTAAGCATGGAACTAATGCTGAATTGAATTTAGTCTAAATGCATATATGAAGTGCATGCTTCAGTGCTTGCGTTCGAGCGTGTGCGCGCGTGTGCGCTATTTCAGTTAGTTCAAGCACGATATGGCTTTTCAGAGACCCTAACTTTAAGAAATTGTCGTTGGTTTAGAGACTCTCATACCCAGCCACACCCCTCCCCACCCACCCCGCCCGCCATCTGGTTGGCGGTGACACCCCACCTCAAAAGCAACACACTGACTACTCCACTGCCTTGGATTTAAAATTATTGGAACAGGACGAAGTATGAAACGGTTTCGTCATCAATCAGTCAAACCTGGCTATGAATTGCTGTTGCCTTACACGATGTCTTGAAGAAGTCGCACCTCTGGTTCTTAATTCACGAACACAAAAGATCATTTACAAAGTGTAAAAGTGAGCAATATATAGAGGATCTGAAACGATGTCCCATTTCGTATCACTTTTATCAATCAGGCCGAAAATTTTCGCATTACACGAGCTTAGCTATCATTCAAATTTACAAGCGTATTTTAAAACTTGTGTGTCCGTGCGTGCGTATGTGCGCGCGTGCGTGTGTGTGTGTGTGTGTGTACGTGCGTGTGTGTGCGTGCGGGCGGGCGTGCATGTGTGTTGCATAATATGAATCAACACTATAACACCTCCAGTCGTGTTTACATGTTCGCCGTCGTCGTCGGTAGAAAACATTTGCGGGCACGTGGCATGCGTGATTATTACGAGTTCTCTAACCAATGAAAATATTTCTTACGTCTTGTCGAACCAATGTCAATCTTGCGGTGAATATTAGGCATGTGCTCATATCTCGAAATATTAAACGGGCTGTCAAACGTGTTTATACGAACAAATGTTGAAACTATTAAAGGTAATTTGACTATTGCCGCTATGGTCGTTGTGATAATAGCTTGAAGATAATCAAGAGATGGGGTCAATATAGAGCCTCCTATCTTGTGCATCAATGTGATTTGCCATTTATGGATAGTTATAAAATGCATAAGCATGCTAAAACCGTTGATGTATGAATTATCACTGTCTCAATGAACCTTTCCAGATTATCCATCCATCATCTGACATCATATGACGTCATAATCCACTAAGTGACGTGTAGGATGATGGCATAATTACTTATGGCATGAATGACTCGACTTAGTCGGTCTGTAAAGCGTAATAGTCCGTCACGTTGTACGAATTGTATGTATGTGTGTACGATTACTGTATTCTGCCGTTGTAGTACTAGAAACATCCTACAGCTGCATTCATTTAATAAACATTCTATTGAATATTTTGAAACTAATTTAACTGCGCGCTGTTGCTGCATAGGCAACAACAGCTCCCAGTCAAATTAGTTTCAAAATATGTACTCGCTTACCTGTACAGTTTTCTAGAAATTGAAAGTCAGGGAGTTCATGGATCGATCGAGCGAGGTGTGGGTGGAACTTAGCTAGAGATGGGCGGGACATAGGCAAAACTGGGAAGGCTCCATTTCAGTAAAGCAGTGCCAGTTTGAAAAAATTGATGTGTGCCAGGTCAAGTTTACCTCCTCCAGGCCTCTCAGGAATATGGAATGCCCCGTGATAAAGTTGTGTTAGTTTCATGTTTAATCCGTACTAAGTGTAGGCAAAAGTGAATTACTTAATCCTTTAATAACGAAGCTGGTCAAACCGGGCCTCTGTAGTGGCTTTTAGGAATGTCCATTTGCAAACCAATAGAGGACTATTTGTTGTTGAAAGTTTATTACAGGAATGATTAACCCGTTAACCGAACCAGTCATTCCAGTGGGTAATTTCCAGAAAAGGGTTTCTGCTGGCCTGCGAATGGGCATTCGATAACCAGAAATTTTAATTTCTTGACCAAATTTAGCCATTCAAGGATTATGAATGTGTTAGTGGCTAACACAAAACTTTAGGTGACGTGCTAAAGTTAATGCGAATATTTGTTAGTTTACTGTCCGCATTGTTGGTGTCTTATTTCTACATATTCTAGTTGCTTAAGTATTCGACAGCCCTCGGAATTAGATTTATCTTTGAACTAGTGCCATTTAAAATCTATAAATTGACCCGAAGAAATCACTATCTATTTATTGGTTGTAAATATTACGGGATCAAGTGGGTACACGATTATATGGTGTAGGCATTTATAATCCTTGGCAAGAAATCTGTAAAACCCTTTCTCTAAAATCGCAGGAGATGGCAATCATTTTCCTTTGAATATTAATTATCTCTGAAACTAGCTAGTTTTGATGTCAATATTTACGTTTTCGAGGTCTCCCTATTCGCAAATTCCATTATCTATTTGCTTGACGCATGCGTTCTAGCGTTCTCTAGATGCAAAAGATAAAGGAAAAGAATAACGCATGCGTGATGGTAGATAAGAAACAAATATCTGGAACTATTCACCACATCAAGCTGGTTCTTAAAAGTTGAGTAATGGAGAAAATGTAAATGAAAACAAATCCCTCATTCAATACATTTTTATTCAGATCTTAAATTTTTGTTCACATATCCTTTCAACCGGTCAACATTTGATCGAAGAAAAAGAGTGAGTGAACAAGAAATGAAATTAAATGGCGAAAATGAGGATAATTCAATAGACAAATGATGGCATATATTTACCTTTTGGAAATACATGAAATGCCATCTGAGAGCATATAGATTTTATAATTCTCCAGTGGAGAAAACCAGACTTCACATCTGCTTTAGCTTTCGCGTGCTCCAAGCTGAAAATAGTTCTTTTCCCCTAACCATGGCAAGGCTTACTCCGACGCGGTAGAGATGCAGTCAGCAAGTTATGGCCTCTCAACAGATCAGGATAGATGATGGCTATGTCAATCTGCTCCATTGGTGGCATCAGATCTCTGTTGTTGTTTTATTGGTTTGGTTGGCGCATAGGTCGTGTTAAACAACTCTCATTCACGTCAGGTTCAAAACGGTATTAATTTCTTTACCCGGTTAAATTTTTTTGTTGAAATATTGATTTTATGCGGGTTTATTTTTCGCGATACCAACGACCCTATATCCAGGAGTCAGAAAAGTAGAGGTATTGGGGTTAATTGATCCATTTGAAATGGAGAAAGAAAGCTTGGTGTGGTGAGATCACCATTATTCGTGATTGTGATTAATCATTATATCCAGGCTTATTCTAATTTAAATTAAAACTGTCCGTCGATTCATCACATTTTTCAGCCGCAAGGCCTGCTTTATACTAAGCTAGCCATGCATGCCTTTCGACCTATGGGCCATCACAAAGATAGTAAGCCACTCAGTGCCCTTAACTAAAGCTTCTTCAGTCATACATCTAACCACCTATTCTATCGGCATTTCCATTACCGATTATTTGAATTTTTACCTTGGATTTGTATCAGCTGGTATTGGTTATTAGTATTACAAGAAGGATGGACTAGATTAGATGGTGGTTTGGTTAGTATAGTTAGGTTAGTATGGGAGCGTGGTGGGGGTGGTGGGTGGGGATGTCCACTTTGTTACGCGGACGATCTACCTGATCATATGTATTTGTTATCATTCCATGTGATATTGTCAATTTCTTAGAGTCCCTTCTATCCGAGTGTTACTGCATGGAATCCGCAAACTGCGGACGCGAACCATCATGTATATGCTGTGAGTAGTCTCGTGTGAGATTATCTTTGAGCCATTATGCATCTCATAGAACATGATTTTGACAAAATTTCAATGCTATAAATCCTTCTGTTTTACACAACTGCTTGCATGCGACTTGGTGTCATCATTTATGTCATTCTGGTGATCGTTTTCAGCAACAATCTGCAACCGCAATTTGCAATTTACAGTGTCATGTTGATGTTAAATAAGAAAGAGGTGCATGTCAACAGCATATGAAACATTCTCCCACAAATAACATATGTATAACAAATCGCGAATAAAATAGCTTGAATTTAAATTTAGAAGAGTCTAAGTGTATTAATCCGTCTTAGAAGCTCAAGTTGTTCCATATTAGCCGTGTGCATCTTTGCTCTAAAATTGAAACCCTTTTCCGAATCTGATATCTTCAGTTTATCAACATCTTCACCCCGAGTACTGGATCATTCTTAGGCATGTTCACACATGAGAGTTAACCCGGAGAACGCCATACGTCAGTATGATGTTTATCCGGGTTAGCTTTCTAGTGTGAACACGTCTTAGAGTTTGCTCGGAAAGATACAACTGTTAACAGTCATAACAGTGATTAAAATGTTTCACATATTCTGATCGGCATGTGTCGGTTTCTATGGGTAATAAATAAAAATTAAAATGTATTCTTATCCTCAAGTATAATGCTAACAATGAACAGCGGGTGGGTATCTTTAAGGTAACGCCCGCAATGCCATAAACTGACCTTGTATCAGTTCAATTGCTAATCTATAAGAGCAGTTGGCAGTGTATTCGCAGAATAACGTTCGAATCAGTGGGCGGTGACAGTTAGTATTACAATTTACGGTGGAAGTGATAGTCTTGCTCACTTAAGATCTGCTCATCATCACACCGCTGACAGGTAACCTTAACCGCGTTCATCAAATTACTTTCAATATATACAACAGCTTGCATATATTACTGGGTAAAGGCCTGGATGGCTGAATATGGAAGGTAGAAAAAGCTTTATTAACTAATATAAATTGTGAGAAAGATTTTTTTTAAACTGAAAAAGGCCTAGGCATGTATGTTTTTAATTTAGCTCCTTGCCTCAGTTCACTATTCTTTTGCTTCTATTGGTAAGCCATGTGAGTATAGGCGATATACATTCCACTGCAAATCGCGTTTTCAACTTTCGGAGAATGAATGCATTTTTCGGATTTTTCTGTATATGACCCGAATCATGAATCCGTGTTTTGAAATAAAGCTGACGACCAAAGAAAGATCGGAAACTCTAATTTACTGTATAAGGAAGTCTTTTAAAACACGATGCAAATTGGCTAGGTAGTTTGCGCGATGCACACAGATCCTAAATTTGATCTAATTCGGATGTAGAGTTTTAAATCCGGACACTGTCAGCTTGGACGTCCTAGTTTACCGTAGCAGAACAAATATTGAGTCAAAGAGTGAGCCGAATTGAATTCTTAGTTTTTGAGACAGGACTTCAGATACCATGGCGGACAAGCACATATACAGACAGGTAGACACATATACTAACCCAGCTGCAGTACAATGTGATGATGATATCAAAATTATAGCAAATCACGTGTATGTGATATCAGGAAATTCAACGCGATCAGCATGGTATCGTACATTACATTCAGTAGGGGACACAACATACGAAATGTAAAGTGCATTACTTAAAGCAAAATAAACTATCTGTGCACGAATTTAAGGGGGTGGGTGGGAGTGTAGAATCTCAGCAGTGGTCAATCTGGAAGGCTACTTTGATATTGGGATTCTGGGAATTCATGATTCGATCGATCCCAATACAGGCAAAGCGTGAGTGGAGCTGAAATAAAAATCGGCGGAGAATAAATAAACGTGAATTCATCCATGACCATTTATGTTTGGCAGATCGTGTCTCTCAATTATATTTTAAGTAGATACTACCAAAGTCCCTCGCTCTCAGAGTTGTGTCTGTCACATCATCCCAAACTTATCAGATTTCAAGCAAGTTTGGTGGCCAGCTATTGATCAATAAGGTTGTAGTTATTCAACTCGGCTATAAAACAGTTATATGAAATTGTTGTTTAATCGACATATATCATTTTGAGTCATCACTGTGTACAAATAAATATGAAAAAACGACCATTGAGAACAGGTACAGACCATTTAACATCTTAATCACGAGATTTGCTCAAATAATTAAAATATTTACTTATATAATGCAAATTTGCAGCCGAGGAGAAAGCCTATTTCTGAAAATTTACCACTGGAATGACTGCTCGGTTATCGATCCAGTCATTCCAGAAATACATCTTTCAAAAAGTGTCTTCTCTTGGCCTGCAAATAAACATTCCTAAAGACCACTATAGAGACCATAGAGGAGTTTGGGCCGGCTTCATCGTGAACAGGTTAATCAGAAGCTAACGTGTTAAAAATCAAAAATGTTGGCTGGGGTTGGCGGGTGGGAGGGGGTGGGTGGGTGGGGGTGGTGGGTGGGGGTATCTCCATGTTTCCAGATTATGACATACGTGCTTAGAAGTATTCTGTGCTGACGTATTTTTAAAATTTCTATTCCAGATCAATCGAGTGCATGTGCGCAGCATAAACATAGCAAAATATGGATGCTGGACGATTCACCCTCTCTGCCTTGTGCCTGTTATTGCTTCCGGGTCCCGTGACTTCCGGGAAGTTGTTGATGTTCTTGATGGATGGTTTCCGTTGGGACTATTTAGACATTCATGGTCCAGTAGACAGGCTAACAGGCTTTAAACACTTCATTGATTCAGGTGTAAAAGCTGATTATATCCTATCTTCATTTCCGACAGAGTCAATGACCAACTATTTTGGATTGACAACGGGTAAGTAACATCTTTATGGACAAAAATAATATTGTCTATGTTGTCTAACCACGCTGTTTTATTTTAAATTGCATAAGTCAACCCCGTTTTGAAAGTTAACTACCCGTACATGACTGCGTGGTTAAAATTTGCGCAAATGAGTGTGTGCCTGCATACGCGTTGAGGATTTTCGATCTCCGGGTTCTAACTAACTTCTTACTAACTTGGTCGGTGGTCCCGCTTCGGCACAGGTAGCAAAGATGGAGTGTTGCTGCGACAACACGCTAGCCGATGTCGGAGAGGGAGCGTGACAGTCTGAGCTCGCCTCGTCGTAAAGATGGTGAGTGACGACATTTCTATAAGTTTCTATCCTGCTGGGCCTGATCTGACGATGAAGATTTCTAGGTAAGGATTGAAGGTTGCCTTCAACTCTAGACTGGATTCTTGACGACGATTCCTAAGCTAATTTCCTAACTTGACTTACATATACGTAAGTTGATAAATTTATTAAAAGAACTTTATACAAATTTACAAACGGTTATTAGAGAGCACGATCGCTCAATAATCAAACTGGTACAATTACATGTACACACGAACTAGTAGCCTATACTAACTTAACGTTTGATCAGAGTTTTCTTTCTGGCACTGAACATTAGCAGGATGTCCAGGATTCACGGTGGTGAATTGAATAACTTTCTATACCTGAAGGTTCACCTTTTATAGCACTCAGAATCTCTAATTCTGAGGTTCTATACATATCGTATTACTAAGATTCCTCCTGAATCTGTTTTAATGACTCTTCTAGGCACATCATAAGCACACCTTGATTGGCCCGGATAATCGGTCCACCAATCAACTTCTGCTTATTCCTTCCTAGAAGTTCCTACCTAATAAATATTAGTCCTCCTGACCAATCAACGATCCTTTCATTTCGTTGTTGGATATAAAACCTATTCCACTTAATTCTTTGCTACAGAGTTTGATCGACGCTCATTGATTATGACGTCATCCTGACCAATCAAACTCTGTGCTATTCTTCTATGGAGATGCTGCCTCACATAGACAAAGCAGTGGTAACTGGTTCTGATCTGATGCGATCTGTCAGCTAACTAACAACATCACGGAATGTGGTGTTGTTGTTGCATGCCACTGTATGAGTGACATATAGTTGATATACAAATTTCGATTATGTTATTAATTCCCACAGGATGCTACAATGTCCATGTCCTGTCCATTGCCTATTGATGGATAAGCATGTAGGATGCTAGAGTTAATAGGCCATGAGCTGTATGATCTCACTGCCAGCTGGTGTTGTTCCATTCTCATGTGAGAATCTAGAATACCTACGTCATCAACTAAGTCTGTTTGTCACGTTCGATTCCACTGATTATTATACATCGATTATTTTCTAAACTATCGATTCAAACAACTGCTGAATATTATAAAAGTGTGTGCCGACTGAACAGCAACAACTTGTATTCAAACTATTTCCAAATACACCTCAACTCAGAACCATGGGATCTATTCTAATCAATTCGGCCATTTCAAATATTATTCTACAACTACATCCATTTAGTTTCAGTGTGCTATATTAGCGCTCCATCTATTTATCGGAAATATAGATGGCCAATATTTATCAACAATATCAGCGGCACTGGCTGATGTAATTAGTAAGCTATATATTAAAACATAAATGTCATTCAGTCCATTAGCTCACCTGGTATTTTCAAAGTATAATTTCTTTAGGGACTTACTCGAAAATATAAGACATCCAGCGAGGTCATGACTCCCACAAGACAATCCCATATTTACACATGCCCACCAACCACAGTCAATTAACCATCTCTTAAGGCCTTAAGAGAGTGTTAAATAACTCGTTGTGTTCTATCTACAACCAAAACCACACTATACCAGGGCTATCCAGACTAAACATCAGCAAAATAAAACAATACGGTAAAACAGTAGCAATACTATGGTAAATTAGTAAACAGTCAATATAGTAAAATCAGAGAAAATGGTAAATACGATCAGTACGGTAAACTCATATAATCATTTGAAATAAAACAGTGCAATCAGTAACTCGACTAAATGAAACAGTAAAATAAACATTTAGATCAAACAGTTAAATAAACAGACAATGGAGTAAACAAAGTCTTTATATCTTCATACTCCACTGACGATATGTCATTGCAGGTACCAGAGGTGGTAACTGCATGAATGTCTACATCTACCCAGTCATCTGCTGTGGGGTCCATAGTACCATGGTTCATGTTAGGCCGTGAACCCCCGTTAGGCGTGACCGTCGGACGCAACGCTGCAGGCTGTTGCACCTGGCGAGGCTGGCAAGATCCAGACGTCGGAATCCGTGCCGCACATGGCTTTCGCACATGGCTTTCGTGAAAAGCACATCCACATGCGGTGCAGGATCCCACATTTATAGAACACAAATAAAATACCAATAAATACGACGACAGAAGCCGTTGAGTATGAAAACAAGGATCGTACATTGATACCGTCGACCATCGCTGGGTGGATTTCCGATAGTGGTGCTAGTGGCACGTACTTTGTCTTACATAAATGGTCCCATTTCCGGATCTTAAGATGGTTTATGATCAAAGATTGGTTTAACACTCCGGCCACATCCAATCTGGGGACGTCGACAGCAAGACTAATTCGACTATAAGTCCGACTATAAGACTGTATAGGCTCGAATCGCCATCCCTTACCACTATGATCACATCCATTCGACATCAATGCATACAGACCACTCACTACGTCACACCTGTCCGTCAATCGTCCTCCACAGTGTACCTTCGATAGTCTCACCGAAGGTTTGCAACACAACACCGATTTTCTTGTGGGCGAACAATTTACTAGACGTTTCATTAGATTCAGACAACTGGACGTTACATGAACTGTCAGTCGTATTAGTTAATAGACTAACTATACACGGTACGTGAGTCTTATCCACTCTCAATTGTCCGTGTGCATTCACGCGTTTGAGTCTCTGAGCGTGCATGCCCGTGTCAGGGTTCTATTCTAAAATCCACTAGCGTGATAAATTTAAAAAATAAATTTCCACTATGATATCGATGACTACCATTAGCATCCTCCTCATATTTGTCAAGATACAATTATCTATCATTAACGGTGTAATTTAGTAATTTCAAATTTCAAAGGTTAGGCACAGGAGATGAAAGGAAAATCGGCATCCATAATGATGTCGAAAGTTACTCATAGAAAATCCCTCTTAACACTTCTCGTTCATTAACAATGTAGGAGTAATGACTTAATAATGTAAAGTTGGGACTCTATTCTAAAACCAACCAGGTGATGTGATCCAAAATTGGATTCCGTAATGGTATCGAGAGTTATCCATAGAATGGAGCCTCAGTGCCTCAAAAGCAATGGTACAATGACCTTGACGCTTGATGTCAAAATAATTCTGCTTCATCCCCTTGATATATATATTGATTTAAGAAAGCGTGTTTCCAAGCTTAGTCCCAATAGGCTGAAGCTATGCCACGACATAAGACGATATGTTGAGCTAAGTCAAAAGGTTACCATTAATAAGAGAGTTTCATACCACGGTCAAAATAAATTTGAACCTTGACCTATGACCTCAATATTACCGTGCTTCATTCGTTTTATATAGGTAAATGTGTGGGCAAGATTAGCTCCATGTAGGGTGGAGCAATTCTGAGATATATGATAATACGTTGCGCTAAACCACAAAACTAACCGAAAAATAGTTTCATAACATGTTCAAAGTGATATTGACCTTTGACTTCATGAACCCCATGGGATTACGTTGCACGTGGTTGATATAAGTAAAGAAGTGTCTATTTTTGGCCCCATTATGGTGAGTAAATCTGAGATATACGGCGATATGGTGAGCCAAGCCGAAAACTAAAACGGAAATAACCGGAAATATAAAGTTGTATACCAAGGGGACGGTGACCTTGACTGTGCTGTCAATATGGCTGTGCTTGATCCACTTAATATAGGGAGGCATGTGTCCAAATTTAGTTCCAATAGGGTGAATCAACACTGAGATAAACGATATTTTGAACTAAACCAAACGATGTAGCTGTAAAGAATATTGTTTTATAACATTACCATGTCACGGTGACATTATCATTTGACCTCATGACCTCATTATAATGGAGCTCCATCCCATTGAAATTGGGAAGCACGGGTCGCAACAGACTCAACCGACGTTATCGTTCCGTGAATTAAGTGTGGCATTATGCATGGTGGTGAGGCAATCATACCACACCATGATATGTTTGATGCCAAATATATGACAAATCAATTGCACACATAATAGACATGTGGCTGGCCTGGCTAATGCCTTATCTTGCTGAGTGGCGGCAATCATCCTGTGATAATGTACCCCATATATACCACATGGCGATACTATTCTCAACCAAATCTTACTCAATATGAAGATAACTATATCCATGCATTTGGTCTCAAGGTCAAGGATCCGAGGGATTGGATATGCCGCGTAGGTATATGAGGTTACCATGGACCTTTCCAATTTTAGCTATGCCCCGCCCATCTCAAACTAAACCCCACCCACAACTCGCTCGTGTTAGGATCGATCGATCTCTGAACTCCCTGACTATTAATTTCCAGAAAACTATACAGGTAAGCTGTTGCAAATTTTGAAACTAATTTGACTGGGTACTGTTGCTTCCTATGGCAGCAACAGCGCCCAGTCAAATTAGTTTCAAATTATTCAACAGCATGTTTATTAAATAGTAGAGGCATGCAATTTGTACAACGTGTCGGACTATTAAAAGTTAAAGATATATAATCATTTAGGACGTAATGAGTATGACGTCATCCTGCACACCGCTTATCTGATTGTGACGCCATTTGACGTCATTACTCTGGAAACTTCCATTAAAATCATCATTTGTAAAATTATTGTAAAATAGTTAACAGGTAACATGTATGCGAATTGTTACCTTGAGATGTATTCTGGTATGCCGTTATTCTGTAGTACGTCAATATAAGAACTAGAAGATATTTACTGAACTAACTGTAGATCTGCGTGCTCTGCCTATCAAAGAATAGTATAAGGCCCCTTCGTATATGACCATTGCACATGTCTGAGAAAGTGGAGTTCTTTTCTGCCAAAAATCAAACCTGGTAACTTTGACAACAATGGAGTGACCTTGGTAGTGTATTGGCTTAAGGAGGAAAAATCATGTTTGCAAAAGATTTGAGTACAATTTTGGAAACAGTGATACAATTATTATCTATGCATTGTAGACAGGGTATAATGATGTTTCCATTTTTTCCCTTTTGTCGGGAGGTGGTGGCAGCAATGATTTTATTAAATGGCCGCCAGCACAACTTAAAAGCTTGATAGAAACAATTCCATGGGGCATATGAAACCCAGATACAATGATATTCATACTGCATAAACACGTCGCAAACAGTTAGTTCAGTACCTTAATTAGGCCTATGCATGTATTTTACCTCTCAATGAACTTATACAGTGATTTAATATTCGAAATGGCCACCAAGCTGTTCGTTTCTTAGCAATGATTGGTTAATCTAGAATCTAGAATATATTCCATAAACATTCTAAGTGTATCCTTCAAAATGGTGTATTTCATTAACAATTGTTATAACACAAACTGGGCACAGCGATTCTTTAAAACTAAGCCTTCGTACCTACAGATGTGTTGGCGTTTCTGCCAAACACACCGACAGCTTTGTCTATTAGGGAACCTCTATGGCCCATCAAAAGGTGGTCACTCAAGACAACTTGCAACAACTTATTTGCTATGATAAATAGCTCTTGGGAACAAATGATGGTATGTCCTGATGGTAATTCAACCACGTGTCTTAAAGAACCACCTTCATTTGGCCCAAAAAGCAAGTGCCCGTTATAGACAGGGTTTAGTGTACTAAAATGGACACATAAAACTGGCTACCAGTTATGAGGAAATACCATTCGAAAACCGTACTGATAAACCGCTGTACTTCACATACACAGTTACATTTTACGAATTACTATTATACATGTACATGCATGCAGCGATGCCCAACCCCATTGAATAGGTATAATTACAATGAGAGGATAATTGTGTGCTTATTAAAACATGTCAGTAATAATAACAGGCAAACTTGCCTATAACAGACACAGGATAGGCCATCAATGAGTGGTTACAGACATTCACTTAATACAACTTCCATGCAGTGTGCCTTGTGGTAAATCATTTTTTAGTTTAAATAATGGTGGTATTCGAGGCAGGTGGTCATCTGGAAGTGTGTGCGCGTGTGCGTGCGTGCGTGCGTGCGTGCGTATGTGTGTGTGTGTGTGTGTGTGTGTGTGTGTGTGTGTGTGTGTGTGTGTGTGTGTGTGTGTGTGTGTTTGTGTGTGTGTGTGTGTATTTGCGTGCGTGCGTGCGTGCGTGCGTGCGTGCGTGCGTGCGTGCGTGCGTGCGTGCGTGCGTGCGTGCGTGCGTGCGTGTGTGAGTGTGAATGTACAAGCTGTTAGTGTGCATAATTATATCATATCATATCAAAATCATTCTCAACAGGACTGTCTATATCTTGCCATTGACCTATATCACATCTACAATTGCATAACTCATGCCATATTTTAGCCTTACATGAGCATTTCCCAGACGCACACATGTTAGTAGAGTCTAGGTGAGTCTAGTGAACGTTAATGGGCTCGTTGGCATTATCAGATGCCAATACATTAAAGAATGACTGTAATTTAACAAGCCGACCTGTATTACTTGAGCTCATAATCAGCGTGGATATATCACCTAGCTCAGGCATACAACGTAATGTCAAAAGAGGCACAGCTGTGTCTTGGCTGTATATGTGAACTGTAAAATCAACATTGATGTCATCCCCGGCATGACGAATGATTAATACTTTGTCAAGGAATCTTTTGTCTCTGTACTAGTCCAAGATATCTTTGCATTTCCTTGTGCATCCTATACAATGGACTCTTTTTACAGGCCAACCTAGCCACCTCTGCGGCGCTTATGTGGAAATTCCTTGAGAAAAGGTGGGCACTTATAGTTGTCATATATGACTCTTGCATGGGAGTATATCTTAACCTTAACTTTGACTAAATTAACATATGCATCAACGAGCTCCTTACAGCTATGGAATGACTTACAGAAATAAGCTCTGGAAGAACACTCATACCATCTATAATGAGACGGAACTGTGCATGTGTGTCGCGTGTAAGCTGATACCCTCCGTTTTGCCCTTAAGAATTATTTCCTTACCAGATGAGGCCCAGCTCAGTTGTTTACACTTCACCATTGTGTTCCACATATTCCTTTCACCACACAACCTCTCTGCTGCAAACTCATTCAGATTGGTAGACCCCTGTTCTTTAAGTTCCAGGATACTTTCCTGTATATGCATAGGGATCACTGCCTTTGATATGAGTTTAAACATCCGTGATGCAGTCCCCATCTTCTGTTGGTTCGTTTATGAACAGATGACAAGGTGAAAGCATATTATGAAGTTTCGCAATGGCATTTTTTCTGTCTTGTGATACATGATCGGTATAATTGCGTTGTGCCGATTCTGTGATTGACTTGAAATACATCACATACTTAGTGTTTCATCAGCAAAACGTGCAAAAAGTGTTGTGAAAATGTCCAAAATTCCACCATGACCTGTCCGTTTCTTGTTTTTGTGCTCTTGAGATTGATTTAACAAGATTCGTTTCAATGGATCATTGTTTGTAGTGTTGGCAGTAACGTTACCACGAACTAACCTTTCCCAGAAAACTGGCTCTTCTTTCTGCTTCTCGTACATACATGCACCATACTCTGGAATATGGTGTGTATAATCTAGTCTGTTGTATGCAAAGAAGTATACACAAAGCTTATCCAGGGAAACTAAGAAAAGGGGCACATACCTATTTCCCTACGAAACTATACAAAGTTAGGATGACTCTATTGTTGCAAGCATGATTTGGTTGGCTTCTAAGACACCTGTTCCTCTATACACACATTCAAAATATTCCGCATATCCAGAGAAACGATCCGATGGAAAAGCAAGTCTGCAGAAATGCAGCAGGCAGCACCAATAGGGGCTTAACCCGTTGAACCCGAAAGACCAAATACGAAAAATCATTTAAAATTTAATATTATGTTGAATATTTTTAACGAATTTTACTGGAAGCTGTTGTGCCTATAACAGCAACATGTTGCACTCAAATTACTTAATGATATTGATAAATTGAGATTCTGAAATATCTGGTGCCCTAGGGTTAAAGCAGAAATGTGTTGTCATAGAAAATGTATTTTGGGACACAGTGCATGGGCTTATTATTGCAAAGATTACAGAAGTAAATCACCTAAGAATAATAAGTTGTCGACATAACATAATACATTTTATATCATTTATTGTGATTGTGCCGGATATGCGTATATTGTAATAGTGGCCAGCTTGGATTTCAGTTTGGAAGAATGTTACTATATTAGCATTGGAATACATTTTTTTCCAGTAGAATGAATGCATTTATTTCTCTGGAGATTCTAAAGTGTCAAACAACACAGAGATATTCCTTCTGTTAGTTATATTTTATGGCTTTGATGGCGGCCATTGTGAAAAATCGTCTCTAGAAACCCTTTCAGACAAAAAGAAAAAATGGAAACATCAAAATTCCGTTTCTGTGATCTCTTTAGAGTAGGTTTAATAGTGTTTCCATGAGTGCACTCAAAAGTTTAGCAAAATTACATTAGAAGGTACATTACGATCTTGAGGCATATATAATATACCTATCGTAAAGTTTTCTGGGGGAAATGGATGGGATGGAAAACATCTGTTTTCACACAATCTAAGAATCTCAATCAGCGTGCATGAGTAAAGGCCAAAACGAAAACTAGTAATTTTGACACCTAATTGCTATGCCCTTTGAACTTTGATCACCAAATCTTCACTCCTCTACTGGATGCCAAGGGTAACGTCACAATCAGATATGGTGTAAATACGATATAAACTCTAGGTCTAGTCGCAGTACAAATATCCATACTTGTGTATTATGAGGACACCTCTCGTATGGAAAAGCTGATTTATCGAAGCTTTTTCGATGTATCAACTTTAAATTTGATGCCAAATCAAGTCGATTGAAAACGCAGACGTTTGCCAAATTTCAAGTCGATCGAAACAATGCATATTTCGGTGACCATTTTGAAAAAAGATTTTCATTTCAACTGTTCCGAGCATAGGGATTTCACCTCACGACAAGCACGAAAACGTGTAATTTTAACCAAAATGGGATGCATGGACACCAAGATGCGTATTACGGTATCGTCTAATATGTTCCGTTTTAGACGTATAAAAGAAAGCTGAATTCATTTCTGCAAAAACTAAAACTGGTAAGTTTGATGCCATTTAGGGCTGACTTACCCATAAAGGGGTGACCTTGAGATTTACAGTTTGACATAGGCTATCTTCTAATATCACCATCGACTCCTAACATAGTGAGTTCATTTGTGCAAAAAAGAAAACTGATAAATGCATCCCTAAGGGGTTGTTGAACTTCACCTTGGGGCGGTGATCCCCAACTCAATGCATTTCTGCGGAACCCCAAGCGTTAAATCATTGCCAAGTATGATAAAACTATATGCATGGTCACAGTTCAGGTCAACGTCCAACAGCACGGTGTACATGGCCAGAAATCTTAGGTATATAAATGTAACACCCTACCTAATTATGGTAGTGAGCTGATAAAAAGTCTAGGGGCACATCAAAGTTTAATACTGAACATCACCATAGATTTCCTGTGAGACTTTTTGCTGACAGAAAAAGTGATAGCGCGGCAACTATTTGGCAAATCCAAAAGAAAAGCACAAGCAAACGATTTGTCCATGGGTAATAGGAGTTGACTATGTTTGTAATTGATCGGATGAAAACTGTCGAAGGAGATGATGTCCAAACATTTAAACTCAGCATAAAAAGAAAGAAAGAGAGAAGGAAATGAAGCAAGGACGGAAGGAAGGAAGGGAGGGAGGGTGGGAGGGACGGAGGGAGGGAGGGACTGGGTAAGAAAGGAAGAAAGGAAGAAAGCAAGAAAGAAATAATAAAAATCCAGAGTAATTATAATAACCAGCGACTGCATCACAGATTAATAATAGGTTTTTTTAATTCTGAGTATTTGGCGTTCACGTAAAGAATCATATACCGAACCAAAACAGTTTAGCAACACTGAGAATATTACTGTACAAATGTTATTTAGCAAATACAATACATTGATTCAAATATAGTATTTAATTGATCGGTCATTTTCCAATTTGAACAGCAGTCTCTTCTTACTGTAATGCTAGCATCGCGCCTTTAACATGGCATCATTCAACGAAAGGGTCCAATTTAAATAATGACACTGAGCTGTCAATACCGGTTGTGACCTCCGCGTGGATTAACCACCGCCGTACATCGATTTCTCATGCTTCGAATTAAGCATCTGATGTCACGAAGAGGACTCGCATCCCATTCCTGGAGCAGTGCAGCTTCCAGCTCCCGCACGTTGTGAAGATCTGGATGGTTCTCACGCACCATAGGGCCAATAATGTCCCACACGTGTTCGATAGGAGACAGGTTCGGTGATCGCGCTGGCCAGTCCAACACCGGAACGTTGTTAGCCTCAAGGAAATCACCGGTGACCGTAGCTGAATGAGGACGGGCGTTGTCTTGCTGGAACATAAAGTCTGCATGATGCTGCATAAAAGGGATGACAACAGGGACGACAAATTCTTCACAGTAACGTTGAGCCGTTAAATTTCCACGAATCACAATAAGATCTGTTTTGCCATTGTCATGGATTCCAGCCCACACCATGACACTGCCGCCACCGAATCTGCCGTGCTGAATGATGTTGGCTGCATCATACCGTTCTGTCAAACGTCGCCAAACCCGTTGCCTACCATCCGCCACATCCACACAAAACCTCGACTCATCACTGAACAAAACGTGGCTCCAATGTTGAGCACGCCATCGCTGATGAGTTCTTGCCCAGGCAAACCGATTCTTGATGTGACGCTCTGTATGGAGTCTGTTTCGCACAGTTTGTGCATGCACTGTGGTACCGGTAGCGGTGTGCAAATTACGGGACAGCCGCCGCGCAGTCTCAAACCTGTGACGTCGTGATGAAGTCACTAAGTAGCGGTCTTCTCGTGGTGTTATTGCTCTCGGTGTGCCAGATCGTGGTCGGTCATTAACATGTCCAGTTTCCTGCTCACGTTGGCGGAGACGGGAAATGGTTGAGGCGTGAACATTAAAATGTCCCGCAACAGCCCGAACGTTCTGCCCAGCAGCGAGTCTTCCCGTTGCTTCATGGCGCTGATTTTCGGGTAGCCCTGGGTGGCGGCCAATGTTCGGTAGGGTAAACATTTAAGCGTTTTCTGTTAACGTTCGTTATCTGCTTTTGCAATAGGGTGAATTTTTGCCTTCGCTACCCGCCAATGTGGGCCAGTGCATGAAAAATGCATTTTCACGTGCAGTAAGCGTGCGGCCGAGAAATGCAAGAAATGATTTGCATTTTTTCATGATCAGCGAGACATTACATTGACGAAACATGCCTGCAAATTTGGTTATAAATGGACGCATAATTTTAATACAACAAACCAAGCTTCACTGTTGCTAAACTTTTTTGGCTCAGTATACTTCGCTGTACATATTAATCTACCATTTGGTTAAAGACCTACAATCCGTATTTCCTCTTGATGTTCAGGTCTTTACCCAGAGAGTAATGGTATGATCGCCAACCGTATGTACGACCGAGAAAGAGATGCGTATCTACATCTGTTCGACTTACCCAATCATCGGTGGCCATTCTGGTGGGACGGAGCGGAACCAATCTGGATCAATGCCGAGAAACACGTGAGAAATAATGTCGATATTGCATTGCATAATTAGTTGATCTACTTGATGTATGTCGATCATACCCATCATTATTTCAACAATTAGTTTATGTTGCTATTTTCATCACTGGCATACTCATCACCATCGTCGGTTAGTTGTTTGCATCATTGCCATCTTTATGTGTTGTCCAATTAAACATGTGCTGACAAAAAAATCATATTTGTATCTGTCATGATTCCTGGTAGGCCATGTCTTCATCGCCATCGTCGTTATCATCGTCGTCGTCGTCGTCGTCGTTGTCGTTTTTAAACGTCTGTTACTGTGTATCTGTTCATATATAAAGCAAACATTTGATAACATGTATTTACTAGAAGGCAGCGTGAATTGCATAACTAGTAGTAAGCACAAGTATGCTTCACTCGAAATATGGCAACGCTATATTGGTTAAATCTGGTTCCGAATTTTAATGCCGAGTCTCGATCTATGAATTGACTATTATGGATTCGTTGATTGTTGAAAGGAATTCTTCTAACATAAATTAGCTTAAAATTGATCCATTGACTTATGAAAAATGTGTTCGTCAATTCCGGTATTCTAGATCCGTGTTTCAAATCCGTTTATTGTGCTCCGACTTCAAAAGATATCTAATGCGCCTTTCCCTTGGCTTAACTCGGGTGAACTATTTCACGCACGTTATCGAGTAATGTATATTAGACACACGTTTGCATTGACATTGGTTGAACATAATCTCGGAGACTGCGTCTGTCACCAGCACTGTGTGTATGCAAACGGCAACCAGAGGGTGATAACACTACCTGGCAGAGAGTGGGAGAATATGAAGATGGTGACAATACCTGATGGGGAGTGGGACAAAATAATGATGGTAGCGATATCTGGCGTGGAGTGAGAGAAAAACGTCGCTCGCGCACCGGGAAGCACTAGTTGTGTATCGGAAGATTAGTCCAGTCAAATTAGGACTTGACCCATCACTAATTGTAAATGTAATGAAACCACATTTATTTTACCTATTCAGGTCTTAGAAATAATGTGTTACAAATCTAATACAATCCTTTGAGTGAAACATGTTGAAATCAAGATGGCCGCTGTGATGGTCGTCAATCTGGTATAATATGGCATATATCTAGGAAACTGTTCATTCTGAACCACATAAATGTATTACGAGTAAATAAAATGTCCCCAATCTACCGAAAATAATGTGTTATGTACCACATGACGACTCTGTCATCGCAGAATGACAATCTTGACACGATGAGATATCAACGATTCCAGGAGCTTGTTAGCACAAGAAAAAGGCCATCCACCAAAACATGTTTCCACAAACAACTGCGATGATGATGTACTACAGCCTCCAAGTGTTCCAGCTGATACAATAGTGGAAGGGAAATGCGTTGGAGGCCGAGGAATGGGTTGGCTGTAAATATCTATTTACTAAGCAGAAAATTTAATTTTCTTTGCCCACCTAAACCAGTAAATCGATTGTACTTGTTCTTTCCTCAGTCAAAACCAGCACACATGTACAACTGGGCAGGGTGCGAGGTAGAACTGCAAGGCATAAACACGTCATTCTGTATTCCATATAAAAAGGCTCCGTGGGATAATCACAAGGAATCAGTGAGGAAAGGTATTCAAGCCCTGAAGGATGACACAGCAGAACTTATCGGTAAGATGTGTAATGCACACTGATTAAAACAGTAAATAATAGAAGAATCCAGTTTTATCCATGCCCCGCCCATCTCTAGCTAAGCTCCACCCACACTTCGCCTGTTCTTGGATCGATCGATCTCTGAACTCCCTAACTGTCACTCTTCCAGAAAACCATACAGGTAAACTGCTGAATATTTTGAAACTAATTTGACTGGTACCTGTTGCTGTGGCAGGAACAGCACCCAGTCAGATTAGTTTCAAAATATTCAACAGCATGTTTATTAAATAGTAAAGCCATACAATTCGTACAACAACGCTTTAGTCCGTCACCAATTATGCGTTCGTGACGAACTTAATCACGCCATTCAAGACGTCGTTGATTATGACGTTATCATCAACGTCGCGTAGTTGATTATGACGTCATACGATGGATAGATAAGCTGGAAGCCATTACCATACCTGTTTTTTATGCAGACTTCTATCTTAGCATAATATGAGGAGACATAGATATGGCAAACGTATTTAATATTTTCAGGAGTTTACATCCACAATGTTGATACATCAGCCCATAAGTACGGCGCTCTGAGCTCACAGGTCAGACAAGAAGTGAATGGCGCGGATGACTTTCTAAGATTTGTCATGGATGAGCTACAGAACCAGGGTGTCATTGATGATGTTGATGTGATGGTGTTCTCTGATCATGGCCATACATTGACGTCGCCTACCAGGGTTATCAATGTCACTGATCTACTAAATACAGATGATGTGGCAGCTAAGATACATCAAGGCGCTTTTGTGAGCGTGTGGCCAAAGAGGGGCAAAATAGGAAAGGTGGGAAATATTTTAGACATTATCAGGGTTAAGACATAATCTACAAGAACAACAACAACAACAACAACAACAACAACAACAACAACAACAACAACAACAACAACAACAACAACAACAGCATCAAATAAACAATAAATCAAGCAATCAGTCAATCGACGCATTGCTAAATCTACCAAACAATCAAGCAAGCAAATGAGCAAGCAAAAAACTCAATCAATCGACTGACTGAGCGATCGACCGACCGACTGACCCACCGACTGACCGATAAACTGACTAAATCGGCTAAACCGACTAACTAAACCGACCAACCGACCGATCGACCGACAGATTAACCGACTGACTGACTGACTGACTGACTGACTGACTGACTGACTGACTGACTGACTGACTGACTGACTGACTGACCGACTGACCATCTGCCAGACAAATCGTCTGATTGACCGACCAACTGACAGAACAATTGATTGATCGATTGATCGAAGGATCGAAGGATCGATCGATTGGATAATAATAAAATAAACCACCGATTTAATATGCAAAGCTATGTCAAAGATATAGCCTACATATTAAGAAACTAAATCACATGTTTAACATGTAGGTTGCTGATACCACTGCTAAGAAAGACCTCATGATTTCAGTCTGTGATATTTGTCCTTGATTGTCTCCAACTTTGCAGGTATATAGTAGTTTGAGAGATGTTCACGCAAACGCCACGGCCTATCTAAAGGCGGATCTCCCTGAGCGATGGCACATTAGGAACCATCAGCGAACACCAGACATTTGGCTGATGGCGGATCTGGGATGGTCGATTATTTATGTGAGTGTGCAAATGGTTATCGTATCATTTCAATCAAGCATATTAAAATCGAGTGGCAGATATATGATTTATTAACTATGTATATAGTAACGATTGAGAATTCATGTCTCAATATCAAATAGCAAACAACTAAACAAGAAAGTTGTTGACTATTGTTTAACTAAGTAGATTAGAACATGTTGTTGACATAAACAACAGCACATAGACAAATTAATTTCAAACTATTCAACAGCGTCCCTGGAGGATGATGGTTCTTCTTGGCTGCCTTTGTGTCTAGTTCAGCTACTTTTAGATCGGTACGTATATCAAGAATCTGGTAATTAAGGTTTCGATGATTATAAATCAATTACAACATTCAACACGCGCAAAAGATGGTATGAGTTTAGCTAGAAATGGGCGGAGAGAGAAAGAAATGGTCCCTTAATTGGGAAGAAGTTGATTGAATATGGGGTCTCTTTTCCAAAGATACAAGTTTCATGTCACCTCGGTAGTAATGCTCAAGAAGATTCAAGTATTTTTATTTAGCCAGTGTTCATTTGCAAGCCAAGGGACGATGATTCATGCAAAATTACCACTGGAATGACTTGCACCGTTGCTGAGCCAGTCATTCCAGTCTTAAATTAAATGAAAATACTCGTATCTTGGTCTACAAAAGGGCATTCCTCAATGCCATGGCAAATGCCGTTTTCTCCAACTTGACGATTAAAGGGATACGGTCACACAAGGGTGGTTAATCTATCAGCTGACCCGCGTGTGATTGATGTCAGAAGCATGTCGTATCATCATTTCCTTTTGTTCTCAGGATATAGCTACTGAAGATATCACAACAGCGGGCAGACATGGCTATGATAACAATGAACCAGAGATGAGGGGTATATTCATGGCGTCGGGACCACGTATGTAAAATCATTTTTGTTTCTTGTTTCGTCGACACCTGGGTGAGATGGTAGAGTTACGGGCACGCGTGAATGAGCCATTTCTATCTATGCCCACGCACATTTCTGACTAATCCCCGGCCCGCGTTGTCCGTGTTGCGATCGATCAATCTCTGAATTCACAGAATCCCAATATCAAGGAAACTATAAGGGTATGCAGTTTAATACTAATTTGCCAGGGTTCTGTTGCTGCCTGTGACAGCAACAGTGCCCAGTAAAATAATTTCAAGATTTGCAACATAATGTTTATTAGATAGTAAATCGATCAACCACATACAATTCGTACACTTGACGGACTATTCCAGGTTCGTGATGGAGTATTTCTCTCAATCATAACTGTGACGTCAACCTACATGTAACGTACTTGATGATGACTTCATATACTTGATCGGCAGATCGGGCGCATCCATTCCCTAACAACTCGACCAACGCGCCTCAGAATATATAAATATATACAAATATGTAAATGGTTAAAGGAAGGAAAAGGGAAATAAGAAATGATGTTTATTGGTAATTTCATAAAATATTAAATAAACTACCATCGGTAAAATGGTAAAATATGGAAATGAATCGTAATTATTTGAGAAAAAGCATTTAGTAAATCTAAGAGGTCTTAACACGGAACCAATTAGTGACTTCGCTGGTGCTTCACGCTCCGCCGTCTGTCAACTGTATGTGCATGTTTACGCATAGGTCTACCTGAATATAACGAAAGCACACCTGAATATAGTTTTGTAAGCGGTATGAATTGTATTCTCTATGGGCGCCGATGCAGAGCAATTAACTTACTACTGGTAATTCACTATTGATCCTTTTGAAAACGTTATATTTGAGTCATTTTTTTTGTTGAAGCATCAAGTTTCGGTCAAAATGATTTCAGAATGCACTGTTGGTTTCCAAGTTCGCAATATAATGCTTACTGAATATTTTGAAATTCGTTTGACTGAATGGAGCTAATCGGCTTAGTACGAATATCATTGAGCTTATATGATTAGCTATAGCGGGTATTATTTTTTCGCTCAGCATACACCAGGGCGCTTGGGCTCAATTTCATCACTAATTGGTTCCCGCCAGAATGCCATAAATGCCATAAATGCTATTTAGCAGCCTTTTTCTAATGATTCTGATGTATGTGTGTTTTTAACTGGTGGGTATACATTGATTATAGGTTGATTATTATATAAAGCTGCCATTCAAGAGCTTATGGTGTTTCCCTGATCCGTTTCTTTAACATTGGCTGAGATAGGCTCCATAGAAACTTAATAACTAATGCATTAATGTCGGTGCGGATAGACAATCGACTAAGGTGTATAGCAAGATAAACCAAAACCACAAGATGGCATTGCTACGAGTTGTGGGGGTGGACAAAAAGATAGCATTGTCCTATCATAAAGAAAGCGGTGCAAAGAAAGGGAACAGCCGCCAAATAGAATACATAATTCTGTGCCGAGGATTTGCATATCAATGGTAGATAGTTTGATCAAGAGCTATGCATCGACATGTGTTATATACGCACCGACTACACGGGTTAAATTCGAAGCATAGGCCTGGTGACCAGGTGAACATTATGTTATTCACCAACCCTAAAATGTGTTCAAGAAAATGTCAAATTTCTCATAGAGAACGTTCATTTGTAGACCAATAGAAGACTTACCACTGGAATGAATGGTTCTATTATTAACCCACTCATCCGAGGGACAGATGTCAAAAAATACTCTTCTCTTGGTCAGCAAATGGGCATTTCTCAGAACCAGCGCAGAAGCCGTTTTGGCCTGCTTGCTTCTTAAAGGGTTACGCGGTTGTGTAATCGACTAGAGTAGCTCAATAAGCAAACGAAACACTTAGGTTCCAGTTCTCGTTTTATTAACCCTTTGTCTCTCACACCCCAGAAACAACAAACGATTATGTTTAACATTTTGAAAGTAATTTGACAGTGAGTTGTTTAACCGCTATCCTCTATGTCTGTTTGAGACACACACGCTCAAAGGTTGCAGTGTTAAGATTGGGTTTATTGTCGGCTTATTATAGGATGGCTGCCATTGGCTGATCTAGTTTTGTTACATATACATTCTTCCCCACAACGGAGTGTCCTCTTCACCGATTCCGTCTGATATATGTACGTGTAGAAACTGGCTCTTGCCTTCGTTCATGAAGTGATTTACATCATTGAGTTGTTCGGCATCCATAGCGAGAGGAGTCTCGAGATGCTTATTTTCCTCATATATGAAGTCTACGTCATCCGCGCACTCCATCTCTAGTGCGAGGCCCAGTATAGACATTGACGTGTTTGGTCTTCTTGCGACTTCTCATACGGATGAGAGAGTTGCTGCAAGATAGCATGTACACAGCACCGGGGAAATGAAATCTACATGTGGAGAACCAATGGAGGGTCGTGAAGGCTTCAGCCATTCGCACATTAAAGTCTGCATTTGCCAATAGCAGTCTGGATAGTCGCGGCTCGTCGTCATTGTAGCCAGCTCGATGTAGTATTTCTATGATTAGGTTTTGCTCGTCTGATGGTGTCAAAAGCCCATGGGATGTCAATGCCCATATTGTGAAAGCCACAGTGCTTGGGCATGACTACTGACATGAGCAATCACTGCGCCCGTGCACTATTTGCGCAGCCATGTGCTCGTTTAAACGTGGCCTGGTAGACTTCGGTGAAATTACCGATACTCTACTCGCCAGTGACAGTCACGGTGGCACATTGGACGAGATCTTCCAGATGCTATTGAGGAGCACTATGGGTCGTAGTTTTGCTGATGACCCAGAGGCATTTTGGGGTTGGCCGACGCGAAAAGAGTGTGCTGGCCAACGGCATTGATGGGGGAAGTGCCGCATGAATGCAGAGGCTATTATGTGCATGATTGTTTTGGAGATGCTATTGCCAGCATATATAAGGAATTAATTGCTGATGCTGTCAGGTCCAGGTACACGCTCATTTCCCAGGCCTTTAACTGCCTTCTTGACATTATCTGATTGCTGTTTATAGTGGCCGATGACAATCTAAATGGGTGCAATGGCTCGTCGTCTGGATCCATGATCTGGTTCTTAAATCATTCTCTGATTGCATCTATGTTTTACCGCGTCCGTTATGAGGAGGTTGCTTTCAGTGTTATCGGCAAAATTTGACGGTGCTCGGCCAAGGACTCTCGGGCCACCATACGCATGCTAGGATAACCATCTATGACTGTGATGTCATCTGCTTGTAGGGGGAGGGGGGGGTGTGAGTTTTTTTCAAGCGTTCGGTGGTCTGGTAAGGAATTGCGTTCTCGACGTAGCTGTGTGCGGTCTTTGCTCTGCCCACTTTGATATGGATTAAGAGCCAGAATATGGTGGTTCTTTAAGACAGACGTTAAATCGGTAATCAGACATAAAGAGTTACCGACTTGTAACAGGCAGTCATTTCCCGAACATGCTTGGCTGGAATGGATTACATGATACATACTCGAACACACTCTTATGGTATTGCCATTTCCACGTTTCATTAATTAACAATTTCACGTTTCGCTAGATTTCTTAACAAAATAGTCGGTAAAATCATTTAAAAATAAAACGTTATTATCTTATAGTAATTTAATCTCAATTTTCCCAGATTTTCGAAAGAGTGTGAAAACGGCACCAATCAGAGTCGTGGACGTGTATCAGCTAATGTGTCACGTGCTTGATTTGGAGCCTGTAGCGAACAATGGAACTTGGTCCAACGTGCAGCTTATGTTACAAGACCCGCGCCACATCCTGCGGGCAAGTGGATGGTCAAACAGATGCGGAATCGCTGCAATTGTTATGTGTTTCTGTTTTGCTTGGGCAGCCGGATTCGTGTCATCAAGCAACATAGACTAAAACCTACAATCGAAAGTGCTTTAACGTGTTCATATAACCATGTCCTCGATGTAAGTACTTTCGATAGCAGGATAAAAAGTCGTGAAATCGGAATATGTTGAATATTTTGATATCACTTTAGCTGGAAACCGTTGTTGCATAAGGCCGCAACAGCTTCAAGTAAAATTATTTCAAAATATTCAGGACTGTGATCCTAACTGAGTTCACTGACACTATTAATAATATGTGTACCGCCCAGAAGAGGGCATTGTGATCGGGTGCCTGTGTGTCTGTTTGCCTGCGTGTCCGGAACTGTATCTAAAAGAATCTACTGATTTTATTTGGTACAATTTTAACAAAACCAAGGCGTTTAACATGCAAGAGGATTTCCAGACTTTGGCCGTGGTCAGGATAAAACAACCCGTAGCCGGATTGGATACTTCTGGTCAACTTCTGGACCTGTGGATATCTCGGAGACTGCTGGTCCGAGTTGGCTCAAACTTTAACACACGAAACGGCTGCCAATACAATAGGATGGCACAAATTTGGCCGTGATCCGAAAAAATCCGGATAATCTAATGTGACAAAAACAGGGTGGGCAAAACGTTTGCAATCTATGATTGCTCTCACTTAATATAGGTATACATTTGCGGTTAAATATTGTTTAATGCTAGATTCCTATGCGGTTACAAGTTGTATGCAGCGTGTCAACATCTCTTTTTTATCCAACAAGTAGTGAATAAAATGGTTGTCCGTCTGCATTGTTTGCGTGAAGGGTGTTCACGTCACAATGTATGCGACCAATTAACTGTCTCAATTTACTACACGTAATTTACGTCACACGATTCCGTCATCAGAGTATTGAATGCACCTTGTGTTTGCCTTTTCAGCAGCCATTTATTTATCCACACCTGTTTGCTACCAGTTCTATCTCGTCGTTTTCTTGTTAGCCGTCTCATAATTATATATGTGATAATCTTCATTATTCCACGGGCGACAAGGTCATCTCTCAATTTTGGGAGGCATAGGAACATAATAGAGGGGCCCATATCTACCTATGTCCCACCCATTTCTAACCACATTCAGCCTACTTTTATGCGTGCTGGAATCAATTGATATACGGAATTACCAGAATCCCACTTTCAAGGTAACTATACAGGTAATCTGTAATTAATTTGACCTGGAGCTCTCGTTGCCTATGGCAGCAACCGCTCCTAGTCAATTTAGTTACAAAATATTTAACACAATGTTTATTAAATAGGAAATTCATTCGTATACTTGACGGACTATCCAATGTTCATTACGACATATAAGATGAATATAGATAATATTTTCTGATTTCTGATAAAAAAATATATAACTTTGCCTCACCAGCGTTTGTTCAATTTCTCTTGCAACTACAAAAAAAGAAGATAATAGAGCCCCATTTGGAGGCTATATATGCAGCTGATCGTCTTCGTCAGCCAGTCAGTGAGACCCTGAAACGCCAACTTGTTTTACTGAACACGCGTTACCGGCGGTCTAAGGAAACTGGTCCCATAGTGAACGTATACGGACGTCCGGTATATTGTTATAATACGCCAATGGATCTAACCCATCCATTGTCACGTGACTGTGTTGGATTTTTATTTATTTTTAAATATTTTTATTTGTTGCATCTTGTTGTCGAGACCAATTGTAATTTGCAACCCTTTGGACCCTGCGCATTCTATTTGATTTGTAATACGTATTTATCGAATGATATGCCCTATTTGAGAGGACTTGTATTCAGTCTACCAGAATAAATCAGACAATCCAGAAGGAATCCCCTTAGATTAAATAAAGTTAGATCTAATCAGAATGGTAACCGCTTTTAATAAATGATATAGACACAGTGTGATGTCTGATAAATGTGCAATAACTAGTGTGCATCTGTATTGTTGTTGTGACAGCAGTTCCCTCTTGTAGGCTCTCAGACATCCAGACGAACCTCCGCGTTCTCAATGATCCGAGCAGGCTATGTGCTATGCTCTTAATCGTGTCCAATCTGGCTGCAAACAAGTAATCCACTACCACCTATCCGTCTACTAATGTAAGTGTCACATATGGAGTGAGTCAAGCTTACATCCAACTCAATGGCGCTCCCAGAATGCCAGCAACAGCTCAAAGTCAAATTACATTCAAAATATCCATCGTAATGTTTATAAAATCGTAAATTCCTCAAAGACGTACAGTGCAAACATTATCGTGACGGGCCATTTAAACATTCATAATGAACCTGTGTCATTTGGATCGTGACGCTGGCTAACATGTGGTGTATCTGATGATTACCTTTGAAACTCATTTGACTAGACGTTGTTGCAGAACTAGTCAAATTGATTTCAAAATATTCAACAACTTACTTATACTTACCTTGAAATTGGGGTCTGGGAATTCAGGAATCCATGTGTATAAATTGATTTCAACACGCGCAAAAGCAGGCGAAGCTTAGCTAGAAATGGATGGGCATAGCTAAAAATGGGTCCCTCGTACGACACGAGCTTACTGTTATAGATCATTGGAATGAAGGGATCCGATCTGTCACTCAAGTATCTAAGATCATGATAAAAATATGTTACTCGTTAGCTGACACTAAAATCAAATGACGTCTATATCCGTCGCGAAAGTGGCAGATGTCAAAATAAGCATTTGAATGGACCTGCCCAGTTTCAGCTCTGCCTTGCACATCCCTAGCTAAGCTCCGCCTAGCGGGGGGCCATCGTTCCCTGAACTCCCTGACTATCAATTTCCAGAAAGCTAAACAAGTAAGTTGTCAAAATATTTTGAAACTTATTTGACTGGGTGTTGTTGCAGCCTAGGGCAGCATCAACGCCCAGTTAAATTAGTTTCAAAACATTGAACAGAATGTTTATTAAATGGTTAAGACATACAATTCGTACAACGTGTCGGTCTGTTAAGCGTTAAAGAAGGACTAGATCGAGTCATTCATGCCATAATTAATTATGACATCATCCTACACGTCACTTAGTTAACTATGACATCATATGACGACAGCTGATTGATGGATTACCTGGAAAGGTTCATTGTATACCTTCGGTGAAAATACAATTGAGTGTACATTCTCTTGAAGATTTCGAGACGACATTCATCTTCCTCGTTCACGCCTTTTTGTCGGACAGCCACACCACTGGTCAGAATGATGTGTTTGACTCGGTGCCGTTTCTGCCTTATGCATTAACAGCTACCAGTAAAATTGGGTTCAAATTATTCAACATCTTAGCTGGATGGGCAAGGTGAAATTTGTCTTCCTGAAATGCAATGTTCCGTGCCTTAAATGATTAAAACGTGCGGACAAAGATGGAAGAGGTTAGCTATAACGGGCATTTCCGGTTTTAGCTATGCCCCGCCCATCTCTATCTAAGCTCCACCCACCCGTCGCTTGTGTTGGGATCGATAGATCTCTGAACACCCTGACTATCAATTTCCAAAACTCTACACAGGTAAGCGGTTGAATATTTTGAAACTAATTTGACTGGGTGCCGTTGCTGCCTAAGGCAGCAACAACGCCCAGTCAAATTAGTTTCAAAATATTCAACAGCCTGTTTATTAAATAGCAAAGAATTATAAAGACATACAATTTATACAACGTGTCGGACTCTTTGAGATTTGATGACGCTCTATATGGAACCATTTTTTACGTAATGATTGTGAGGTCATCATACACACGATAAGATGATTATGACGTCATACGAGGTTAGATGATAGATGGATACTCTGGAAAGGTGAAGTGGGCGTGGCATAGCTAGACCTCTAATCTGAGAACAGACTCGGCGGTGAGGCGCAAGCTCTCATTTTGAGCTACTAACATATTAACGTAATGTATAAATAACGGCACCGGCGAGGACAGACGGATAACAGCAAAACAATATTGGCAATCAGTTACTCATTAGCAAGTTTAAGTGGAATCGGCCTACCAATTTCATAGAGCTAAGTATAGAGGAGAGGGATGGGGTCTTTTCTGTTGAGTAAGACGACCGAATGAAGGAAAAATCTACAAAGTTGAAGTGAAGTATGATAGCTGCATTTAAGCATCTGCCCATAATACGATTGGACAGCTGTTGAGATATTCATGCATGATGACGAAAACGTGACCGTATACAAAGCCCGCGTTAGGAAATATAAGACAGAAATACATGTCCGTACTTAATTAGGAATACTGGCCGACCATGTGTAAGTAGCAGTCCTGACAATCAACGTTGGTAGCTTTGTCTGTGATTAGAAAACAGCATAGCACCTATTACATAAGAGTTGTGAGAATATCCTGGAAAGTTATGGCAGAATAGATTATCGAGCGACGAGAATGAGGAACGGTAGCACACATGATGAGACAGAGCACCGCTACGTTGAGATCTTAAAAGGGAACACACACGTCAAACGGTAAAAGTATGCCAAATGATGCTTTTGAATAATTTAAATAAGATAATATATATTACCCGCATATTTTCGAATTCCTAAATAGTACATTTCGCCACCGAAATTATCGGTTGTCTATGAGATTCACGGAGTGATGTCATCAAATGATTGTTGTGGTATGACGTCATCGTGTGAATAATAGTTTGCTATTGATCATTGATAGCTCTCAACACCGCATTCATGCACCACCATGTTAATGAGAAACAAGATAAATATTTGCTTGTATCTGATGTGATGGCCAGCTTTGTAACGGCCTTAGACGCCAGTTTGGTCTAGTTTCTGAAAACACGTCTGGCGTAATCTGAATCCACGCGTGTGAAGATTCACGTGATGACGTCATACCGTGGATTTTATGGGGTGTCAATATTTATGACGTTAACATAAATAACAATGGCGATAATGTTTGTGAAAATTTGTCAAATTATTTTTAATTCATAATTAAAATTAAGTTAATTTTATATTGGGCGTTTCTATCGTAATATAATTCTCGTTCTTTACCTCATTTAAACATTTTTCGTCATAAACAAACACCAACTCAAAGCAAATGGAGAGCTTATCGTATATATTTAGCATATCTTACAACAATGTTTAGATAATTACTACATCATTATGGGGAACTTTCCGAAAGGCACAGTGCAGAAAATAATACAGGCATCCACTGTCCCTCAAGTGTCCAACATCATAGGTCATTACTCCACTATATATGAGTGGGCGTAGCTAGAAATGGGCGTAGCATAGCTAGAAAAGGATCCCTCCATTATATTACTTTTGGGGTGGGCCTATCAGTATACTGGCTGGTCTGGCTCTATATGCCTGTATGTGTATCGTGGTATACATGCATAGCTACCACAGCGAAGTTCCCTGTGAAATAAAATACATACTATCTTTTTACTATCTTGAAAATAAAATCCTCCTTTCATCGCTGTTTTCAGATATAAGTCCCGCATTTTCATATTTCATACTTCACGAAACATGCCACACCTTTTGTCTCCGGCTTGTTTTGTGCTGTATTTTTTCCGGAAAATACTAGTCAAACAATTGATATACTCTACGGAGCCAATATACTCTAACTTTTCGCCGAGTCGAATACTGCCCTTATCAACAACTTGTCTGAAATCACAAGCATTCAGAGGCAGTAACATGCATAATGCATAGAATCGCCAGGGGGTACATGTTTTGTTACATACTAAAGGCAAGGACATTTTAGTTTGTTACTGAAACATAAAATTCTAAATCTGATATGCAAATAATGTGTTCAAAAACATGGAAATATGGATTGATGTAGACAAAGATACAAATACAACATAGTAAGGCAAGATCTATTCAAAAGTGTCAGATTCATATCCACGTGGTCTCAAAGTCTATATATTACAAATGTTGCAGTCAGAATCGCTCACCTAGCTAAAGTTGAATTTGAGTGAAGGACGGTGCCCATGTTTTATCGTGTGTTAGCTTCATTTACAAGTATGAGTTTTAATAACCATTAATCGCAAATATATTTCCCTAGTTTCCGTTCAATGTATTCGCGGTTCTCGCGGAGTGAAAATTAGGTCGTACAAGATGCCGAGCTCCTCAGATAAACAGACCAACCAGAACGTTGGGGATATTGCAATCACCGCCATCCGTGTGTCTGTTCACACATATACCACTCCGTCGGGCTGTCATGTCTGCCTGCCCATCTGTCCCTCCGGCTCCTACCGCCCGACGCCATTCACAAAATTTGGGACTTAAGTTACCAATTTGATTGCAGATTTCTAAGCGAGAGCTTATTTCTATCTGTACCTTGGGGGAAGGGGTCGGGTGAACGCAGCATATTATAGGAATTGTGTCCATCCTGCGATCTCCTCCATAACGTTTTGGTGTAATTCAACCAGGTGTGTTATGATGTACCATGGTCATGGCCGTGACGTTCATAGACCTGTCAGATGGACAGTCCTGTACTTTAATTATTTAAAGCTCAAAACGTGTCAATGCAATCTTCATTGCATTCAAAACAATCAGGTCCTCTACACACCCCTAAGACAAACGGATGCAATGGTTGTGAAGGATTGCTAAAATCCTGTGAAATATTATCATATGCCACAATAGTCCGAACCATGTTTCAATATCAGATGCATTCCAATTAGCTATTGCGCTCATTTT